>CBVK0100413351.1:0-19785 GCA_900067695.1 Picea abies | reverse complement strand
ATATATATATATATATATATATATATATATATATATATATATCATGATCACAATCAGGTTTAACAAAAAGGAGCCATTTATGAGGACAGTGTAATCATCAAGAAATCATTACAGGGGATCTCGATACCTCTTCTCAAGCAGTTTGCAAACACGAGTTTTATAGAGCTATAGGGAATTACGTTATAAAATTTTACTCATAAAATGACAAGAATTTTCAAAGCAACGAAGAGGTACTTATCTTTTTTGAAAGATAAATACTAATTAATTGACTAAGATAGAGTAATTTTCTACCCAACCATAGGTATTCTTATGTGGATTTCACCCCCTATCCAAGCTATGAGACCATCAGGGCGAAGGAGAAGACAATGTAGAACTCTCGGGTCAATCTCCCCATCAAGAAAAGCAATAAAAGGTCAACTAAGCAACCCACTATAGAGTTCTTTAATCAAACCAGCTCATGGATCTCACAATACCTACCCCAAACAATAAAAGGAGGATACTTTATTCTTTTCTCAATATTCCCTTAGAATCTCTTCCCTTCAATGCTCTTCAGTGTGTGCATAGAAAGTCCAAACTATTGTTTGTTTCAAATTTAACTCTAGCAGAATTTCTCTTGGTTCTTGGGCATTTTATGATCATCTTTCTTCTAGGAATCTAAGGGTCTCTCTCTATTCAATCCAGTTTCTATTGTTGTACATCAATCCCTTCCTCTTCCTCCCTATGACTTCAACTTCCTCATACTATTATCTACTAATATCTCATGGCTTTCTTTCATGGTCCGTTCGATCCCATAGTATGGTAGCTCCCTTTTTCCAAGGTAAACTCTTATTTTCTCTTCTCTATCACTTCCAAAAAGAACCTTCTCCTTTCTTGTTTGAATTTCCTCTCTTGACATGAGTGAAATACGGAAAGAGAGTCCTAATCCAACTTCTCTTACTTTCAATAATGTTGGGGGGGATTCCTAGAATATAGGAGACAGTTTCCTTAAATCTAGGAGGTGGTTAGGTTTTCCAAAAGGGATGGAATCTTTCTACTCCTCTACTTTTCATATCTCTAATTAACTAAAGGCTAAGATTCTTGTCCCTTTATGGTCTTTTTACAGGGCTTGAGAATACACATCTTGTTGAACCTGTCAACTACCAAAAATAGATAGTCATGTCCCTTTTTGGTTGTTGGTAAACGTCCCACAAAATCCATGGAAATGCTTTTTCAAGTTCAAGTGGGTACAAGTAAGGGATGTTATATACCTCTCTTCCTATTACTGGGCTTGCTAGTACAATAAAGTATAAATCTTCTAATATATTGTGCTACATCTTCTTTCATTTTGCGCCAATACACATACCTCTGTAAGTTGGAAATTGTCTTCCGAACACCAAAATGCCCTATAACCTTGGAGGTGTGAGCCTCTCAAATAAGTTGCAGTCATTCACCTTTAAGCAAATTGAGCTCGTGAAGCTTGTAGAGTAACCCATTCTAGAAATTATAGTCAGCCTTTTTGTCACCTTATTTTATATGAATTTAGACATGTTGTTGTTGAAACACCTCCTTGAAGTCATCATCTTCTATGTATGCCTCTCTGTATACATCATGGGTAAAATCATTCATGTGCATTAGAGTTCTCAAAGCTATAATATTGGATGTGGGTGGCCTTGAAAGCATGTATGCCAACCTATTTATGTTGCCCTTTTTATACTTGATGACTAGGTGAAATTGTTGTAAAAACCCCATCCACTTATAATGTTTGGTTTGTTGTAGCTTACTTTGGACCTGCAAATTGTTGATACAATATCAGATTTTTTCAATAGCAGTGAAAAAATGGACAGTTAATGGTCTAATTACTAACGTTTCTAAAAATGGGAGCTAGGCCCAAAGCATTTTATGCAGGTGAAAGGACCCTAGGGGTTAAATGTTTGAGGAAAAAGGGATTTATAAGGCCACAAACGCTTAAATTTTAGTAAAGGGGTTGATCGTGGCCTCGAAGAGGGCCTACCAGACTCTATAAAGCATTATTCACACTGTCGAGGGGCTAAATAGGTGTCCGTTCGATAGAAACATGGGCTAAAATCCTATTAAAGAGTTTCACTAACAAAGACAAATAGATCAATGATTGTGATCGTGGCGTGTTTTCATCCCGAAGATCTACTGTCCACGATGTGTTTCACATCATGGACTTGCAAACTTATTAAATATTTTTCACAATGCAAGGAGTGGTTTCTCCCTCACCACGCGACGTTGTTTTATTGGCTTCACATTGTTCAAAGGCTCGGGAAAACTACCTAGCCGATCATGCGAGACCGCTTATGGTTTTCGACAAAACCACTTTCTCGCATACCAGTTGATGCATAGCTAGAGGTGACATGGTGCCTAACATAGATGCCACATAGCCATCTACCTAGACCAATTGCAGTCTGCCACATGTTCGTGGGACCTTACTAACGTCATTAGTGACATCACTCAAAATTTCACGTGTTCTAAAATTTGAAAGATCTAACCAATTGGAAGGTGACGTGTGGATCCAAACAAGTATGGTTGCTATGCTATGTAATAGAGAAAATAATTTTACTTAGATTTTGTTGGAATCGCCTTAATTTTAAAGGCCTTCAATTATGAGGATGGTAACTCAAAAATGTGTTCCTCATCATCATTTGTGGCAAATTCAAAAGCTTGCAAATTAACAACCCAATTGTCACTAATTCAAAATTAGTTCTTTGAGGATCTTTCCCTATTTTACTATTTTACTGGTATGATATCTCCTTCTATAAAGACTTCACTTAGAATTTAGTGATGTATATTATGTAGAAAAATGATAACAATATTTCTTGCAAGACTCCAACCTTTTCAGAATCATAATGGTACATGCCAATGATAGGTTTCAAGGATTCCTTGTAAGTGAAAATGGTGAAGTCTATTGCACTGAAATCAATTAAAATTAATGAGTTATTTATAAGAAAATGTGTGTGCATGATATCTTTCTGAAAAACTTTGGGAACATTAGCTTCACCTCAGTTGTGGGGCAGGGGCATCTTCTACGATCTCGATGGAAGAGAGATGTTTTCCTCTCCCAATGATATGGCACGCTTACAGATCTCTTCATTCTGCTCATCGTTACCTTGGATTTGTTGCATGTTTGGTGTACTTGTCAGTTAATGGATCATACCTTCTGGTTATAATGTTTGAAAGTGGGAGATCTCCTCCCACTCTTAATTCTTCGTTAAACATGACATACACACAGGAAAAAACCCTTGTACTTCACATTTTTGCGAGCAGTGTCATAAATTCATTAGCATGCAGGCATTTTGATGGGAATTTTGAAGCAGTGGTATGTAGGCATTTTGTTAAGCTTCAATTCCCTTCTTCTTCGTCCCATCTCAGTTGCAAATTCTCGACCAGTTGTCCTCTGTTCCATCCTAGTTTTAAGTTCATGAGTTTCGGGGTTATGACGATCATGTGGTGAAATAATAAGGCAATATGCAGTTGTCCCAATTGTGATGTGCAGGAGCTTAATAGAATTGTGAGAGCCCAAGGCGTTGAGTTGGAAATGCAGAAGAAAAAAGTGGTTAGGCTTGAGGAATAAGTTTGCACCCAGGAAAAAATAAGAGATAGGGAAATCACACTAGCTTTAGAGGCAGTTAGTAGACATACATGTCAGATACACTCACTTCAGCATGAAAATTATGATCTCAGGAAGGCTTTGGATACCATGCAGCATTCTCAAGCAACTTTCCATAACTACACAGGAAGCTCTATCAATTCTTTTGCAGCTCATATTGGCATCATAGTTCCTCAGGACTGCCAGGGATAGTAACAGAGCAATGACTAGCAGTAATTTGTGAACATCATACTTGATCTTTCGTAGACAAGTCTCATGTTTTGTAAAGTTTCATTTCTGTTAGGCTCCTTTGTCAGAACTTACATGTATATATGCTACCAATTTTGAAATCATTTCTGATATAGCAGATAGGAAAGAGGTTGAATCTACATTTCATGGTAGATTTATGGCTCCACTTTTTGAAATTTTGTAACTTCTTGTTGTTTAACCTCGTTGTAGCCCGTTTTATAATGCAAAGCTAGTCATTCTTGTTAAAAAAAAAATACTCATTTGAATCATCATCTATGATGTTCATCACTTTTTCCTTCTTTATGTATATACTTATTCCCTCTCTATCAACCATTGCATATTGAGGTGATGTCACTTAAACTTTATTGATAACTCTATTTCCAATGCTTACCAAAGGTTATATGTAGTAACTAATAACAAAAAAAAATCTCTTCTTAAAGGCTAAATTTAATGCATACACATGTTTTCATAACAAGCTTTCTCTTGCCATCATCTCTCCCCCTACTTTTTAAGGCTCCTTTTTGTACTCAAAGAATTTCCTATAAATGGGAACCTAATATGGAGAAGAGTATATACCACATGCTCTATCCATTAAACTATATACACAAAAAATGCATTCGACACTGCAAATAGATCAGTAGTAGATGCATTAAGAATGTAGAGCAATTACCTCTAAAATGTGCAACTAAAATTGATAAATAAAATATAGAAGATAAGCAACCAGCGTCAATCGAGTCACAAATCATTTACATCAAAATGACAAAAACAGTATAGCCTTATAGGCCTAGCATTTTGATATGAGAATTGTTTATAAGCAACAATCCTCAAATGCCACATCAATAAATATCATGTTATGATGTATTTAAAAGATTAAGGTTGCCACCCTAATCACATCAGACTGTAGTGACATAAGCCTCGACTACAATGAGCAGAGCCTCGACTTCATTGGGTGCTCACTGTAAAGCAAAGCCTGAATCACTCTTTGACATAATTAAGTTCCACCCATTGCTAGACCAATTATTTGTTTTATATATTAAATTGTTTTTAGTGGTTTGAAAAATATTTTTGAACAAATTCCCATTATTAAGGACATTTATTCACATCAAAATTATATTAACCAATTAGAAAATCGAATCATACAATTTAGAAAATTAATAAAATGTTTTTTAATTTAAGTAAAACATAAATTTAAAAAAAAATACCAAACCTTAGGATATATAGCAAAACATGAATGAATTAATACAAAATCAAAGGCTATTGAATTCTAAGCGAAAGCTATAGTCTATGGGATTAACTAGGCATTTTTTGAAATATTCATTCTTTCTTCTTTAAGTTACTTTGCAAACTTATTTATGAGCACCAATTTCTTTATAATGATAATCAACTGATCATTTTACAAGGGCATTATACTTTGAAGTGAATTAAACAAATGTTTTGGACCATTTGCTAAGAGTGGCCAAATTCTTTAAATGTTTTAGAAAATGGTTTAGTTCTGTCTAGAGAAAGTACGTAATTTTATAAGCATGATCTAGGTGGACATTGATGGCCATCCACCTCTTCCACTGATTCAACATGATTCTCCATCTTGGTCATTTTTTTAGCTATCTTTGTATGGTTATTGTGTTGTTGTTGCAGCAGTATTGTGGCTAGGGTTTATCTATTGGTTCTAGAGTAGGCTTGCAGGAATTATTCTAAGTAAAGGTTAAAATGCCTGGGGGTGGCATTTTTGCCTATGGTTGGGTGACAATAGTGTGATATTGTCTATGTTAAAATTTTGGTAAAATGAGTACACCAAAATTTTAACATTTCGACCTCTTGTAATGTCTTCTTACGAATGACCGTAGTTGACGCCTCTCTCTTCATAGATAAGCTACCACTATTCTTGTTAGTTTATATTTATTTTCATTTCGTGGTCTTTTCCTATTTCATTTATTAATAGAATCTGGTTCTCACTGTATTATTGTGCTCCCTACAATATTTGTGTGTGTGTGTGTGTCTTTCCATTCATATTCTTTCCTTTCATTTCATTCTCTATACAATCCAGATCAATGGTATTAGAGAAATCTACTCTGTGATGTTTCTCAGTGCATGTCCTTGATGAGGTTAGGGTATAGAGAGTTGGGTCTCAAACTAATTTCACTTGGGGAAGACTAGGAAAAACCGCTCTCACCGACCCCAAAGGCCTCCCATGGTGGAAGAAAAAAGAGATGATGTATATGGAGATCCTTTCAAGTTGTTGCTTGAGGAAGCCCTTGCATGAAAGAGGAACAAGAAGATGGACACTTTCACCCAGAATCTTCAATGACTTCCAATGGCAATAAAGACATCTTCAACAAGAAGCCAATTCGGAGGTGAAACACCCTTCAAGGTTCAAGTTAAATTTGATATTCCTTTATTTGAAGGCCATATAAATGTAGATGATTTGGAGAGATGGTTAAATCTGTCAGAGTGTTATTACTCTATTCAAAAAAATTCCGACATAAAAATGTTCACCTTCACACTCCTTAAATCCCTTCCCCATGTCAAAGATTGGGGGGAAAGTTATTGGGAAGGATAGAATGGAGATGAGTCTATAACATTTAGGACATAACCCACTTGGGTGGCCTTTGTTGATTCCGTCAAGGAGGAATTCTACCTTATTGGAAACTATGATGACCAGTACAAAAGATGGACAACTTTGTGTTAGGGGAGAGACTAGACGGTCCCATAGTACGCCAATATCTTCCATACCTTGCAGTCAAAACTGGGTATCAGGGACTCCGAGCGGCACCTGGTTTTCAAGTACCACAGTGGCCTACATAGGTACATCCAAACATGATGGATTTCTTGGACATCTCCTCATTGGGAGCTTCTTATCAATATGTTGTCAAAATCAAGTAGAAATTCAAGCAAAGGAATAAGCAAGCGTTTGAGTCTGCAAATCCACCACAATTGAAGCATGGTAAAGGTGGCCCTCACTCACAAAATTAAGGTCGACAGAGTAAGGAGAACCAACCTCAAGACAACTAGTCCAAGATGCAATAAAATAAGGGTAATGGGAAGTCAAAGAAGGACACTAGAAAGTGGTGTGAGCTCCACATAAGCCTCTGGCACAACACTGATGAATCTCACTTGAAACAATCATTGTTGGCTGAGATGAAAGAAAAAGAATAAAAAATGTTTCCCCACTTGAAGTTTGTGATGCTATTTTAGGACAACCCTATAATACGTGGAAACATCATGCTATTTATGAGTCTAAGCATTGTATTATCATTGTTGCTTTGGGAGGTCATCTCTATAGGGTACTAGAGGTAGTCCTGACTATTGCAATTTCCTTGATCTTAGCAAAGAAATGCTAAAAGGTAATCTCTCATACTGGAAAATTTTTTCTCTTCATGGTTTGGTTGGAAGGTGAGAATAAGGCCATTGCAATAGCCACTGCCTCAACACGGGGCCTTTATACACAGTAGAAGCAAGTGAACAAGATCATAGAGGAATACACATATATCTTCACTTCACCTAGGAGGGTGCCTCTACACTACCAAGTCAAACATTCAATTGACTTGATACCTAGTGTTCCTTTACCTAATGGCCCAATATACAAACACTCTCTTATGGAGAATGAGGAAATAAAACATCAAATCAGTGAGCTCATCCAAAAGGGGCACATTCGACCAATCTCCTCACCTTATGGGAGCCCAATTGTATTGGTGCAAAACAAGGATAAGACATGGAGACTTTGTATTGATTACATATCCATAAACTAAATCACTATTAATAACCGATACCCGATCCCCCAAATTGACGATCTTCTTGATCAACTTAAGGGTGACAAGTTCATTAGTAAGATTGATCTAAAGTCAGGCTACTGCCAAGTCCTGATTGAACAAATTGATGTATGGAAGACCACCTTTAAGTACAAATAAGGCCTTTTTGAGTGGTTGGTCATGCCTTATGGCTTGAATAATGCTCCAACAACATTCATGAGGATGATAGATGACATCTTGCACCCATTCACAAAATCTTTTGTGGTCGTATATTTGGATGACATCCTCATCTTCAACAGAACTTGGGTAGAACATTTGCATCACATTCAAAAAATCTTGATCACTTAGCAACAACACAAAGTATATTCCAATTTGGAGAAATGTTCATTTGGTATGCAAAGAATTTAGTATCTAGGATTCATCGTGGATGAACATGGGGTGCATGTGGACAGAGCTAAGATCCAAATTATTTTTGATTGGCCAACCCTGACGACTCTAATAGAGTTCCACGCATTCTTGGGCCTTACCAACTTCTACCTTAGGTTCGTATTGGGGTTCTCTCATATCACTTGGCTCTTAATCCAACTAACCAAGGGTGGAGTTAAAGCCAATTTTTCCTAGTCCGAGTCACAAGATAAATCATATGAGGATGTGAAATGTCGCCTCTACTCAACACCAGTCCTCACTCTACCATACCTGTAACAACCATTCAATATTGAGACAAATTACTCCACCTATGTTGTCAGTGCACTCCTCACTCAACACAAACATCTGGTGGCCTATCACAATGAGACACTCTTTGATATTTTTCACATGTATCCCACATATGACAAGGATATGTACTCCATTGTGCATGCATAATGACAATGGAAGCATTATATTCCCAGAAAGGAAATGATTAGGCACACTGATCACAAGACTATAAAATTCATGTAGATACAAGGACAATTAAATAGTGATCACCATCATAAGTGGTCCACATACTTACAACAATTCCACTTAAACATTAAGTACAAGAAGGGTAGCACAAACTATGCTGCAGACTGCCTCAATCAACCCTCAGTTGTGGCACTAACCACATTTCTTAACTCATGTGGGCACAAGACCTCCAAGTGGCCCCAATTGTATGATAGTGATCCTAACTTCACTGCTACATGTAAAACACTACTACATATCAGAATTTTACCTCCAATATGCACTTTGGTGATATCTGGGCCATCTTTGTGTTCTTTCAAGAAAGCGTGAAAATCTAATTTGGGAGGCACATTACAATCAAGTAGCAACGCACTTTGGTGTGGAGAAGACTAGTAATACTTCAGAAGTATTTATACTATAAAAAACTCCAATAGGACTTCAACATGTATATCAGATCGTGCATTGTCTGTGCCATTGCTAAACCTTCCATTAAGAAGCAAGGGTTGTACACCCCTCTACCTACCCTAGAAAATCCCTAGAGTTAGTCTCCATGTATTACATGTTATGTTTTCCCTCCACCAAACATGGTAACGATTGTGTCTTTGTGGTTTTCGATCAGTTCCCTATTATGGCCATTTTGGCATTGTGTAAGAAGAGTATCACAACATAAGCCACTGCTAAGATATTCTTCAGCGTGTTTGGGTTCATTTTGCGTTACCACAAACCATTATTTTAGATTGGGAAACTAGCTAACTCAGTACCTTCTAGTCCATCCTGTGGTCTCTGATGGAAACCAAGCTGACCAAATTGACTGGATTCCACCTCCAAACAGATGGATAAGCATAAGTGGTCAATAGGATGGTTGTGCATATTTCGTGCACGTACAACTCCAAGAATCCATGCACATGGGATGAGAGAATTCCATATGTTCAACATAGCTACAACATATCCATCCTCAACTCTATTATCCATGGCCCTTTCTATGTGTGCTTAGTATTCTAGCCATGGAAGAAAGTCAATTCTAAGTACAAGTAATGATGTGACCAACATCGAGTTCCACACAAGTTTCAAGTTGGTGATAAAGTGTGGTTGCATTTGTAGAAAGAGTTCCTCACAACCCCCCACAAGAATCTCAAACCACTCTAATATGGTCCTTACACCATCATGAAGGTTGTGGGTGAGAATTATTTTGAATTGAGTATTCTCCCATTCATTAGCTTACACCTAGTATTTAATGTGAAGCTACTTCGACCATTTTTTCCACCCCTATTGGACACCTCAAAGGTGGCTGAGCATTTGGCCCCTAAGAACTCATTGATTGCATTGAGCAGGATGTAGTGGATTGTGTCATAGAATAGAAAAACATATAACTCTATCAGATTTTCAAGGAAGAATAGCTTCTTCACCAAGGAAAGTGGCTCACTAGGAGTCAAATTCAACAAAATTTTTCCCCATAAAATGAGGGAACTTGATGTAATGGGGACCATTACTTCCTAAGGGGGTAGGACTGATCTAGGCGGACATCGGTTACCACCCACCTCTTACACTAACTTAACATAGTTCTTCATCTTAGCAGTTTTTTATCTACAATTTTTCAGGTCCTAAACTTTTGAGTCTATTTTAAGGCCTCAAATGATGTTTTTTGGCCATTCGGGGGCCTCTAGGGGTGACCATGGAATTCATGGGCCTGTCAATGATTGTATTTCTCAGTTAGATATTTCCAATGAGCTACTTTGCATCCCAAACAAAGTTTATATGCAAACGTTGTGCCTCCAGGAAGTTCATGTATCAACTAGCCACCTCGAGACCTACAATGGTTTTGGTGCTTCATCTTCTAGAGTTAGGATTTTGGATATTTAGGGTTTTTTCCTCTTAGGTTTTAGTACTTTATGTTAAAATTACACTCTCGGCATCATGTAATTTCTTCTTTTGAATGAGCGTAGTCAACACCTCTCTCTTTAGAGATAAGCTACCATCATTCTAGCTAGTTTGTATTGATTTTCATTTTACATTATTTTCCTATTTGATTCATTAATAGAATTTGGGTTTAATTGTATTATTGTTCTCTCTGCAATGTTTATGTTTGTGTGTATCCATTCATATTCATGTTTTTTAGTTTTTTCTCTATAATACAATCCATATCACAAAGGGATTAATTAGACCATATTTACTCAACCTAACCTCTAGAACCTTGGACCTTGTATCCTATTCTATTCAAGCATGCAATTGAGTTCCATCATTAACGATCATATCTATTTCAAAAACATCTACACTTTTTTAGGAGATCAAGCTCTCTATGTCAACTCCCACATGGTTTGTGTTGATGTTCGTGATCTATTTACTCTATTCCAAGTCAAATTCTATGGAAACAAGTTGGGTATGCAGGGAACTGATCCCTTTTCCAAGGATAACCCAAACCACTTCCCATCAAGGGTGTTCCCATGATGAAAAATCACAAATTCCATACCATCACCATTACTAGAAGACATTGAAAAGGAAAAATACGAAGAAAAATAAACCGAGCATTTGGTACCTAAGGGTTGAATCAATATAATATGTCTCCAATACATGAGACACCTTGTGCTTATGGGTGAAGACCCACATATTGAACTGAGGACTCCCCACTAACAATGACCTCGACATCACCTAGGAGGGTTATTTTAGAGAGGATTTGAGGTTGAAGTTGGGGAATGAGAATGATGTATGGGATTGATTGAAGAGCATAAGGGGCCTACACTGACCTTGTATAATAAATAAAGACAAAAAGATAATGTAGAAAATCTACCTTAGTGGGATTGAAGGAAAGCACATGATAATACTATACAAAGAATTTTTGTTTTGAAGTAATACTATATAAAGAAAAACTCCAATGCTTCTATTTTTTTTCCATGTTACACTACCCAAGGAAAACCCCCAAGTACTTCCCCTCATTTCAAGGATGGTACTCAGGGTAAACCCTAAAATATTTAGGGCACAAGGTCGGTCAACAACATGGATCAAAGAAATTACAACAATATACTCATTAAGAGTTCAACATGTCACTTGTGGGAATTGAACCTGGGTGGGGAGGATATCAATCATTCCTCCCAACCATCCAAACTAAACCCAATTGACAAAACTCCAATGCTTCTAGTGTGTTGGCCTATTAAGATAATGTCACTCCAATAACTACCTTCTATATTCTTCAAGCATGCAATCTTTTTTTTGAATGTGGTAAAACAAAAATATAAATTTGCAATCTTTTAATGCATTTTAAAACAAAAAATATATATTTCCTTTAATTCAATTTGTTTAATATTATTTTATTATTTGGACCATTTTGAAGGCAGTTAAAACCTTTGGAAGCATTCTGAAACTATGTTCAAAAATTGAGCAAGTGGGAATATAATGATCATTAAATATTCTTCTAGAATTATGCCAAAATCATTCCTGAGACCAAAAAAGGTTTCATTAATGGCCCAAAGTGATTATGATGAGGGAAATGAGTATAATTCTGTTAGTAAAAACCTAGAACTAATGTATGGAATACAAACTAGTTTATAGATGAATATAAATGAACTAGTTTATAGATGAATAAAAATGAATCTAATGATGTTCCCAAGTTTTTCTCCATATATTGAAGTTGACTCCATCTACTTTTATAATATTTGATATGATTCAATTTATAATCATAAATATGGATTGAGTGAACAATTAATAAATAGATGTACTAAGAAACCCAACCACGTGCTTTGCATATGACTCAAATGAAAGAAAGATTGGGTTTTATGGTTTTCTCTCACTGAAATAAGATTGACAGTGGCAATCTTAGTTTTTCTTTGATCCTTCCTTCTATCTAGGTTGCAACATCTTCTCATGCTACATTTCAAATATTGGTTGAGTCTAACTTTTATTTTGAATTAAAAACAATCAGGTTGGAAGAAAATTTTGTACTAAATGTCAACTATTAGTTGAAGTGATCTTTTTAGGGATAGAAAGGATCGTAAAAATAACCACCACAAACCCTACAAAGAATATGGTATATGTTAGAACCATGAAAAATGGTAATGTGGGAAACATGGTGGGAAAAAGTAAAATTCATTGAAATAAAAAGCAACTTGTTAGAGACATAGATAAGAATCAATAGAATTGACAACTGGAAAAATCTTAGTGGTAATATATCAAGCTCAAGTAGATAATTGATGCTCGACCTATCAAACTTGATTTGTGAGATTGAAATCCTCTTTTCATCAACTTTCCAACCATTGAAAATGACAAAAGAGTGCAACCTTCAAGCTTATGAGGAAACCCCACCTTAAGCACACTCCACCAATTCACCAACAAAAAAATTTGCATTACAACAACCATCCAACATTAGGGAGCAAAAGTATGTGTGCTTTCTAGCTCAAGCCTTCTTTTATACACTTTGTGGCTCAAGCCACTTATCCATTACATGCAAAAATATGTAATTTATTTAATTACTAATTACCTATTATTCATCCACCCATGTGTCACTCACATGCACAAGTGCACAATTAATTCCTCTTTTAAAATCTAGATCAAGCCTTCTTTTATACACTTTGTGGCTCAAGCCACTTGTCCATTTCATGCAAAAATATGTAATTTATTTAATTACTAATTACCTATTATTCATCCACCCATGTGTCACTCACATGCACAAGTGCACAATTAATTCCTCTTTTAAAAATATAAAATAGTGATTATTCATCACCCAACTACTACTCTTCTATTTTTACTCCTAGATGTTTCATTGATCTCCTCTTCTTTTTCTATTTAAATGGTTGCACATGTAGTCACTACTTTATTTTAATTAAATCCTACCATTAGAATTTCACAAGTCTACATATATTTTCCCACTATCCATTTGAATTTGAATTCCTTCTTTCTTTTTCTTCTCGTTATTTTATGGGTGCACTAATAATTAATTTTTTATTTAATTAAAAATAAATTTCTTCTATTTCATGCACATCTCTAAATGCATTCATTTTTCTAATAACTTTTAAATAAATACCTTATTTTTCCTTTTTATAAAATGTACCATAATCTATATGCTCAATCAATCACTCATGCATTTATTTAACTTTTCTAGTTTAAATAAAATGCATATGCTAGTCAAATGTTTTTCCTAAGTATGCATAATAACTATTATTGATATTAAAGGTGACATGCTTCTCCATGCCCTTCAAGAACTACCTTTCAATAAGTACCAAGGGTGTGTTGTTCACGAATGCCTTTCAAGCATCCAATTTTCTTTGGTGGAGGAATGATATAATAGTTGAGACCAAATTAACCCAATTCATTCCTACCTTGTTGACAGACTAATGGTCATTGAGGAATAAGGAGGACACCTTATTGTGCACCCCCCTAAACCTCGTAAGTGACAAAATCTATGGCCCACCCTCATGGCAATGTGCAACCTCTTGGTAGTAACATCATGAATTTTTCAACTTTGAACACAAAAAAACGAAGTGTTATTAGGTGGAATCAGGGATGTCGTTCCTCCTCTCTTGGTGATACTATGCACATATTCCATGCAACCCCATTAACTATATGTGGACTAATTGACAAGATTATTACCTATGCTTGTACACACTGAAATCAAGACATTAAATAGTCTCATAGTCATAAATTAGAAACATATCATAATGTCTTGACTCAATACAGAGTCCATACGATATTGATGCAATCCCACATCAATGTGCACTTGTAACTTGCTTGTCACTTTTAGCAAATCATTAGTAGCATCTAGCAATTAATGCATATTCAATATATATACATTCAATTCAATGTTTCATATTCATGTGGATCAACACTATTAGTTATATCATATCACTATACAATTTATCCATCCATGATTATCATATAAAAACAAAAAAATAAAAAATCATTGAAAAATAAAAAATCATTAATTAAAGCCAATCTAAAAGAGTCAAAAGAGTTTAAGTTTCATCATCATAACATATGTTAATAAACCAGGTCACTTTTTGATAAAAAATAGTCAAATCAAATTAGGGCACTACATACACCCCCTGTTTAGGAAACTTTATCCTAAAGTTCTAAAACAAATAAGGAAATCCATGACACGTCTCAATTACATTCTTCCAAGTAGCTAAGATGGGACTATAACTATCCCATTGGAACTTTACTTTATCTACTAAATGACACTAAAGATATCAATTGCATTGATCCATCATGAAGATTAGTTCAGTCATCAAGGCCCCCACATTTGACATCTGTGAATGACTCAAATCAATAACATGAGAAGGGTATAAACTATAATGATGCAAAATAGATACATGAAAAAAATCATGTTTATGATCTAATGACAATGTCAATGCAAGATGATAAGCAACTGGTCCTTTCCTTTCAATGTTTCTAAATGGTCCCACTTCCCATGGAAACAACTTGGCTCCTTTTCCAAATTTAATAGAGCTCTTTTGTGGTATAACTTGTAAAAATACCTTATCTCCAACTTTATAATTTCTATCAATATTATACACATATGCATAACTCTTATGTCTATCTTGCGCTTATTTATCCTCCCCCTAATCATCTCATTTGTTTTTCAATCACTTGGATAATTTATGGTCCAAATAGGACTCTATCCTATAGTCTGTCCCAACTAAGAGGTGTCATACATGATCTACCATAAAAAATTCAATTAGTGCCATCTTAATCGATCTTTGATCATTGTTATTATATGCAAATTCTACAAGGGGTAAACACTCTTCACAACGGTTCTATTGATCCATTACATGCATGCACAATGTCCCTTCTAATATATAATTTACTCTTTTTGTCTGTCCATCAATTTTAGGATGGTACAATGTATTGAAATTAAGTTGTGTCCCCAACGCCTCTTGAAAACTTGTCCAAAATCTCCCCACAAACACTAACCCTCTATCCAAAATTATCTTCTTTGGAATTCCATGCAATCTTACTATCTCGTTGATAAATACTCTTGTGATCTTCAATGCTTGATAAGTATTCTTTACTAAAATAATCACTTTTAGTCAAGGTGTCTGTTACTACAAAAATAGAATCATGTCTCCTCGACGTCATAGGTAATCCTGCTATAAAATCCATTGTAATTACTTCCCATTTTGATTCTAGTATCACATGTGGTTGCAATAATCTTGTTGGGTGTCGATATTCAACCTTCAATTGCTAACATTTAAGGCATCTAGCTACATAATTAACTATATCTTGATTCCTTGAAGGTGAAATTAAATATCACTTAAAATTGACATTCTAATTAACCCATGTGCTTTGACATTTTTATCATCCCATTTGGCTATCTTTAATGCATTAAGAGGGACAATTTTTGTTCACAAGGTAACCTTTAAAGTCCCCTACTTTGTAGTATAACCTACATATTGGATTTCCATGAGAAGTTGTTTGAACTAGTAAGAAATAAATCATTTTGACTAACCATAGTACAATATATAGGTAATATGGCTTCAAAAGAGAAACTAATTGTCTAGATGGAAATTTCTTGAAAAAGATGTAGTTTAAAAAAATGACACTAAGAACAGAGTGTAGATGTAAAAGTTATGACAATTTGAATAAAGTCCATACAAAAAACAAGGTGTCACATGGCATGTGAAGGTTGATCCATGTGGTGATGGGTGCACAACGAGATGGTTGAGTAATAAGTTCACTTTTACAAATAAGTTACTTTTATAATGTAAATGGTCCACTTTTATAAAATAAGTGAGAATTGGTTTTACATTGAAATTATTTTATAAATTAAAGTTGCATGCAAAAAGTAACTTTAAAAAACATTAAAATTACTTTATGAGTGACTCACTTTTATAATGCACTTTACAATAAAGTTATGTTATAACTTAAAGTTGCATGAACTTTTTCAAAAAACAACTTAATGAAAAGAAAGACTTGAACTTAAAACCTCTAATTTGATAAAGTAATTTTTAACCAGGTAAGCTAATGAGAAATGTATAACAAATGCTAGGATTGACTATTGAGTTTTTTTTTTGGGCCTCCAAGTGCATGCTTACCCAAAAAACCCGTGTTTTCCCTATAAAATTCTTCAACCAAGTAACATGTAGAAACAAGCAATTTTTTCCTTAAAAAAAAAAAAAAAACTTTGAAACTTTATAAATTGGGGGTTATATATCAGTTAGTTTAGTTGAAAAATGAATATTTTCTCTCTATTTCTTATTAGACAGGATCACAAAAAGTTCAATGTAAAGAGCATAAAAAAAGAAGAAGACATTTTCCGCTTTGTTTCTAATTTATTGATATTGCACAAGGCGCATGGACAAAATAATACACAAATTGGAAATGGAACAAACTAGAAAAAAAAACAAAAAAAACTAAATAATAAAACAGAATGAAATAAATTTCAAAAACTGTAAGGAGGTTATTTACCTTCAAATCTGAATAAAATGCCCATATCTTGGGCCAACAGAAATATTTTCAAGTGAAATGAAAAGTGCTTTGAATGCACTAGAATGGTTCTCTTAGCATAGAAATGCTTAGAAATACCAAAACACAAAAGTCCTCTGATGCATGCAACAACAAAGGTTCAATATCTTGATCAACAATGGGAGTGATTTTTCATAGGGGCTCTAATACCATATTCAATAAACATGGTATATCCAAACAAGTCGAACACCTTAAGGAAAATGCTCACAAAAACAAATCAAATATTAGTACACCAATATATTACATGGTGAAAAATTCTAAGAGAAGGAAACAATCCATGGTCGATGTTTGTTTTAAGCGAAATTTCTCCAATTTTGCTAAATTTTAATTTTTTTTGAAGAAATTTAGGGTAAAATTTTCAAATTTTCATTAAAAATAAAAAATTTGTAGCCTAATTTATGATTATATTTATGCATACACTTATATTCTTCGCCTAAATATTAAAAATTTCCATGAACATATAATAGGTTGTCTTAATATTTTCTCCAAATCAATGATCATGCATCCCAAATATTTGAGAATATTTGCTACATATGGATGATTATTTAATAGCAATTACTCTTATGAAAACCATGAATTTTCCTTTGAAGTCATGCAAATTTATGTAGGAAAAGAAAATGTTTTTAATACTTTACTTGTATTATTATTTTCACTTCTTTCAACATATAGGTGATATGTCATGTTGTATAATAGTGTGTATAATTTTTCCATGTATTTCTAAAGATATTTTCTATTGTCATTTATTTCGTTCTAATTGATATGAAAGTTTTTTTTTTCTCTAAATATTCTAATACGATTTTTTTTTATTAATTATTGACAATGATGCACATGCAACATCAATGGAATGGTGTTGTTTCCAAATTTTAAAGGTAGTAACAAGAAATCAATTAGTTATTGCGTAAGATGATTGGTATAAGTTTTTTACAAATATGGTTTGATAAGTTATGATTTATGTGGTTTGAAAAATAAGCATTGTCCATGGCCCCAACCAACATGACCACTTTAGGCAATATATTAATGCAAAAGAAAAATAATTTACATATAATTTTCTTGCAATGGATCATTAAAAATGATCTCCCGTGGTCTTTAAATAGAGATCATGGACCAATCGGGAGCTAAGCCACAAATCAATATAGTCATTAGTATTGAGGAGAACATGAACCATACAATCACTTTATGTCTAGAAAATAATTGTAATTGTCAAATTATATAACTATAATGCACACTAAATAAACACATTTTACCTAAAGACACAAACCAAGTTGATCTTAACCAACTCCTACTTATCTAAATTTCCTAACATTGCTGAAGAATTAGCCCATACTTGCGATGATTAATTTCCAAATAATATGATGTCATGTAATATGTGATTAAGTAGACTATACATAAAAGTCTATGTAAGAGCTAGATGAGGATAATGGAAGATGTTAGGGATGAGGATCTCATGGGATCACTTGAGATATTTTGGGATATATTTATGGAGATGGTTGTTCCAAATGTCTAAATTGGTGATCTTGTTATTGTCACCTCATGCTATATAAAGGGACATCATATATTGTATTGAAAAATGAGAGATGTGTAAAAGACAAGATTAATGCCTTGTTATGTTCAAAGTATATTTATGTTTTTGTTAGTATAATTTGTGTGAATGTTTTTTGTTCATTTGCACTCATATTCCCAAAATTTGGTGTCAAAATGATGGGTGCCTCAATAATTTGTTGCATTTTACAATATTCCATGGGCTTGTTGACGAGATTTTTTCTCAAGAATTGTTGTTACTATTATGTTAAAAAGTCAAAATTACAATAACACATTGTGCCAAGGATGAGCCTTTCCTTCCATGCCAGTAGAAACTACAATATAGGCTAAGTATCACATTTCCATTGAGACACAATCAATGATGAATTGAAAGTCACATTGCTTCTAATTTACATGTTGCAATTCATTGTGAGCACTTTACATTATTATCTGTCTATGATCATATTCTCTTATTATGGAGAATTAATATGTATATGTAAGAATTTTCCCTCCCAATTGTTTCCAAGCATCAATCCATTTCTTTTTGCATATTGTTCCATGTGTTCTTTGGTTTACTAAAATATTATTTGTAGATTGCTTAACATGTCAATTTCACCAAAAAATTGTCAAATCACTTAGCATGAAACACATATTTATCAACATGAAACATAGATCTAAAATATGAACTAGAGATTGAAAGGTGGAAAAAAATCATGTTTAAAACCATTGAGTCAAATGTTTGATGATTAATAATTGAGGATAAAGTTCGACAATGGAGAAGTGAATCACTTTGGTGCAAATCCCTTGGATAGTAGGATGCACACACACAATGAACAAATATTTCTACTTAAGATCACACTAAAATATATGACACCAAGATCCAACACTAAAATATGTCATACAAAGGGAAAATAAGGTGGAAATGTAGAGAAGTTCAACATAATTAGGTTGTTGCCAAAAAATTTGGTCAATCAATCCGTCCACAAACTTGTTAAATCAATCTGCCCTGTTATGCCCATTTTGTGGATAACTAAGGAGATTATGTCTTGAGGCCCTCAGGTTGTAGATATGGAGTGTTGAGAGTTTACATGACCAATAGTACCCTTTTCCACAGTTGGAAACCCCTCTCACCACCACAAATGGTCACAGATTTCTAGATGGCATCCACCACATTATCTGGCTTCTAGAAGGCAGTGGGCCTTGCTCCATGAGGTACAAGTCAATATTATGGTGAAAACCATTTCAATACTTAAGCCAATTGAGTATTTTGTATCTTATATTTCTCTAGATTTCATGATATATGCTTGGACATTATGCCTT
>CBVK0100413350.1:0-19785 GCA_900067695.1 Picea abies | reverse complement strand
AAGCTCAAGTTCATCTTTCATCCGTCACAGGTTTAATAGGGCAGGGCTGTGGTTTACTAGTACTTGGGATTGGGGTTGCTATGCAGACAGTTTAGGTGAAGATGGTGCATAGCCTCATGCATACCATAACATACATCAGGCTTTAGGGATTACATACATGAAACATTTGCTTGAAGTCAGATCAGCAACCTTGAGCTTTGCAACTTCAAGGGGAATATTAAGGCTGGGTCTGTTACATTTATAGATTCCCTACTTTCACTTTAGGACATCTAGTTTACTTGCCAAAAATCAATCATTGAAATGAACAGGATGAGGTACTTACATTTGACGGCGCTCCTCTATGAACTCCTGCGTTCGAAAATAAAACGAGATAATCTCTCCGAGAAGGGGCCATCCTACAGTCCCCGGGGGCAGAGTTAATCTCTCCGAGAAGGGGCCATCCTACAGTCCCCGGGGGCAGAGTCGCCTGGCTCCTCCTTGGCCGTCGGCGTTGTTGGACGAAATGCCACACTGCCATTACCAATACGCCTGCTACTACTATCCATATCATCGTACCAGTCTCCATAGCATTTACAGGATGTGCCTCGTTATGGAATGGACGCATAAATATGTGCCCCTTACGGGCTTTTCTCAACCAAGCCAGCCGGGGGTGAAAAGTAGAGTGGCCAGGATTTTGTAGCTTTGTGAAATTTTTAATTGTATTAACGTGTCTGTAAAGCATTCACCACATTTTTTTTAATGTGCTTATCACTTTCTACCTGCTGTGGTCTGCCATGATCTTGTTGACATGTAGCGTTTGGAAGAGCTTAAGTGGGCACCGACGTCATCGAAATATAACAGTAGAACAATGAGACAAAATCTGGCTTATTTTTTTATTTAAAGATTCCTCGTGTCTGTTGCAATCAAAAGATTGAACTTGGATCAAATGTCAATTGTACCTTTACATGCGCTATTGGGAACCACGACTTGCATGATATGAAACACCTTAAAACATGAATACCATTTGAGGGTTCATGCAAAATTTCATGTCGGAGACATTCTGTGCTTTGTTTAAGGCTCAAGCTTAGGAAAGAAAATTGAGTCAATCAAGCTTAGTTTTCAAGTCTATTCTTGTGGACCAATCATTTTATTTCACTTTTTCTTTTACAATGGCATCGAATAATGAAACAAATTTAGCCATTTGCAAATGAATGATAGTTGGTAGATTATGAGGATGTTTTGGCTTATCACTTATCTTTGGTGGAGGATACAAAGTCTATCAATGGAGGATACAAAGTCTATCAAACATCTGGTATGCTTTCTCTTTCTTAGCTGTTATATTCGATGTTTATTTCTTAGATTAAAAAAAACATGTAGGCTTTTAAGTGTATCTCATAAAAACATGTAGGCTTTTTAGAGTAGAAATGAATTTTCATTGATAATGGTTTAATAAGTTTTTAGCTAAATGTTTCTTAGATAAAAAAACATGTAGGCATTTAAGTATCTCATAAGACCATGTAGGTTTTTAAGTGTATCTCATTTACTTAGGGTAGAAATGAATTTTCATTGATAATGGTTTAATAAGTTTTTAGCTAAATGGAATATTATTGGGATGATATTGATAAGTCAATTTTTATTTTACCTTTTTTTCTTTTTCTTTTTAATGATAAAATGATGTATTATTTTATAACGCAATTTGAATGGAAATAGTCTTTAATGTAAATGTGCTCATAACCTTGGTGCTAGTACTTTTTCAAAATGATCTAGTTCAAGAGGGAAATGACACCACAACTATGGGAAAGGACACCATAACTATTCTTTACACATATCATAGCTATGCTAAAGTTCTTCCTCAAATTGTATTTTTATCACCAATCTCTTTACTATGATTTCAATTTTATATAAATCCAAGTCTTTGATGTTTCACAAAAGAATTGTAGAAAACAAGTGCATGGAAACGCATTCAATGCAATTGGAAAATATATGTTCACACACTCCCTGCAATTGGAAAATATATGTTCACACACTCCCTGCAATCAGGAAATAAATGTTGAATAGTGAAACATATATTAACTAGATGCATAGATAATGAACAATCTTTGTCAAAAGATAATTCATATAATAAGGAAAACTAACATTATTGTTTATGCTATGGTAAAAACAATTAGCATAAAAACTTTGTAAAAGAAGCAAAAAAAAACAAACTCTTCAATGTGGAGTAAAACTTAATAAATAAGTGAAATGTTCAATGGGGAGGTTAGCATATGTGGGAAGTATGTAAAGTGTTTGGAGTAAAAATATTTAGCATAAAACTTTGTAAAATAAGCAAAAATGTAAAGTGTTCAATGATGAGTAAAACTTGGCAAATAAGTGAAGTGTTCAATTGGAGGTTAGCATATGTTGTAAGTAATGTAAATAAGTGAAGTGTTCAATGGGATGTTAAAATATGCAGGAAACCATATAAAATGTTTGGAGGCTAGGATGGATGAGAATCAATACAAAGTGTCCGCACAAGCACCTCCACACATGTATATCCCTACACAACCAACACTTAGTTTAATAGTTGTCAATTCTATCAATAATAAAATATTGTTATGCATATGCATAACAAAATGTCTTTATATATATATACGTATGTTAAAAATAAAGTTAATTATAAATTTAATAAAAATTAATTATGTATCTTCAACAATCAAAAGTGAATAATCAAAAGTTGTTGTAAAAATGATTTTTAACTTTTTTTTAATATAGTAATGAATAATCAAAAGTGAATTATATATATCAACAATAAAAACAAAAACAAATAGTCTTGTCCACAACTTTAATTGTCCCCAATTACCATTGACATAGTAGCAAGCTTTGGAAATTGAAATGGTATCAAAACTTTGAGACTCATATATGCACCACTTTGAGACTTTACATACACTAAATAGTAAAATTTTTCTTTAAAAAAAAAACAAAATAAAATTTTCACTAATAATATAAGAATTGCCCTCATCCAATTAAATGACCATAATTTTGTTTATTAAGAAATAACCATAATTTTGTTTATTATTTTTAATAGAAATTGTTTTTCATTAACCAAATCATTCACAACATATCAATACTTCTATCCCATACATAGAACTCGTCACGTTTCCCATATTTCTACTATGACAAGACTAATTGACTCTCCCATACATGGAATTCTTCTAAGGTTTCCCGTATTTCTATTTTGGAAAGAGTATACCTATGTGTTTGGATCATATCATTTTGGTGAAAAATGATTATGTAAGTGCCATCATTACTTATTACTTATAAATCCTCCAAATGTATAGTCCAAGATATTCTTAAAACAAATATCATATGAATTTGGTAAATCTACTATGATAGTGGTAATTTTATAAAATGTGCCTTACAAGCATGGTATTTAATCAATTCATAGTGAGAGATTGATAGTGAATTGATTCCAAATATACATAGAATTATTATTTTCATAATGCAAAGTATAGTAAGTTTATAAGTTCATGTAAATAGTAGTATTATTTTATGTTTTACTTGTATGAATATTATTAGGAGAAATATGAAGAGTTATATGTGATAGGAGGAGTCAATTTATTAAAGAAGATCAAGATCAAGATTAATTATCATCCATTGTATATTTATTGAGCTTCATAGTAATAGAATAATCTAAGTGTGGAGTTAAGTTTTATATGCCACATTTCGTTAGGATTTGATAACAACTAATTCCTGAAAAGATGGAATTGGATCCTATTATTGAGATTGGTTACAACCAAATAGACAAAATGACTGTGAGACAAACTTGCAAATCTGATATAATCTCCCCATTAACAATTCTAACACCTCTAACCTGATAATGGTATAAAAGCACACAATAACTCCATGATTTGATCCTTTGGCGTTTCCTTTACTCTTGCAAACAAAAAACACATTCTCTCTACACGCCAGTCCCTCTTCCTTCTCTAGTCGATTCTCTATCTCTCTTCGAGTCTATCTGCGTCCTAGTTCTTCCATGGTCATTCCAGTCTGCGTTTCACTCTCTCCTCGCACAAAACGCTACGCTAATTTATTTGTTCCAGTCATTTCTTCTACCAGTTTGCGTTCCAGTTAGTCATACCCCTCGTTTTAGTCTGCGTTCGCTCCACCATGTACAGGAAACCCTAATTCGCTCCACCAGTCTTTGTTCTCTCCACCAGGTAAGTAAAACCCTAATTCGCTGGACTGTTCATGCTCGTGCCCCTAAACTTTTCCAGGCTCACGCCCCTAAACTGTTCCATTATAGACAAGCATTGGTATCAGACAACGTGGGTGCCATTGTAGACAAACATATGCGTATATCCAAGAAAATGTGCAAGTATCGAAGAACTTTGTGTAGTGGTGTTGAAGAGCATAAAAAAAACCCCAAGTAGTGTAAAGTTCGGGATCCGCATGACCATGGTGGGTCGCATACTCTGGTGGAACCCAAAAACTGCCCAGAACCACTAATTTAGGAGCTTGCATCATTGTTCCAAGGTGAGGGAAGCTTGAACTCAACAACCTTCTCCTGTGTAGGCGATAGCTTTTGACCTCATCATTACTGGGCGGATCTCAAGTTTAGAGGTTCTCTTATCTATTGCATCCGAGTCGAGTCAACAATAAGGTGACGGTTTTCAAGTTTAGAGGTTCTCTTGCATATTTGGATCGATATTTCCATTTGATCTCAATTTCTTGCATACGGTCTTGATCGTATTTCAACAAAGAACAATATAGTGGCATTCTTAGTTTTTTCCCAGTAGTGAAAAGTTCTTTCAGAAGATGCATTCTCTCATTTCCACACTCAAGGTGGTGCTGACTGGTAAAGAGAACTAAAGAGAATTGTAGAAAATGGGACAAAAATATCAAAAACACATTGATGTTGAATGAATTGTGGAATCACATATGTGAAACTATCAATGAAGAAGAAGGCGAATCAAAGAAGAAGTCGAATCAACTACTGTTGAAGAGGAATTAGAAGCAAATCCAAATAGTAGCAGATCAACTATTCATAGATCAAACAAAGATTGTGCCATATGGAAGGACAAAGACTAGAAAACATATGTTGTGATTTCTTGATAGTAAGCAAAGAGGTGAATCATCATATTGCTTCTATTAACAACTCTTATAGTACTTTGAAGAGATTAAATGACTTGTATGACACACACTTAGAATTGGAACTCATACAACTAATGGTGAAGCTCTTCAACCTAGAGTTGAAGAATGATGACCCTATGGCTTTAACTTCTGAAATCAAATCCATAATGCAAGACATTGATGACACTAGGGTGAATATAGACCTCCCTCTCACAACATTCATTAAGGCTCTCTACCCTACATATTCTAACTACCTTGAAGCTCTACAAGCTAATGGTCAAATGAAATCCATCACATTGGACAAGTTGGTGGAGAAAGTTATAGAATGTGAGAAAGCCTTTTGAAATAAGTCAACTCATTCCACCAGAGAGCCTGTGTGCCTTGCTCAGAAATAAAAGAGTCGATCACATGACTCTTCTAGATGAGAAGGAAGAAAAAGAGGACGTGGAATAAAAATTTTCAGAGGTAGGGGGGTAGACACAACCAAGGTGATAGATCCAATCTTCACTCTACCCATTGAAAAAATAATGGGTCACATGAAGAAAATGATTGTAGAGTCCCATGGGAGAAGATCAAAGAAGACAAACAAAATCAGAAAGAGGAGAAATGTAAACCTTCAAAACCAGCGAAATGTAAATCATTTGAATTTGATCATTACGTTGTTGTCCATTGCAATATAGGAGCAACTGAAGATTTTTTTAACACTTCATTTGCTTCTTGGAGATATGCATGGCTTCTTGAGACATATGCAACCTCCTACATGAAATTTCAAAGAGAATTATTCGAATACTTTAATCACAATGTAGATGGCATAATTTATTTATAGATCAATTCTAAAACCTTTAGGAATGGGCACCATTAGGCTTAAGTTGCATGGACTCCCAGATTTTCTTCTGCATAACGTTCTTTATCATCCTGGGCTGCAAAGGAACTTTTTGTCCCTTGTGCACATCCAACAACAAGGCCACTTTGTTCATATGTTCGGTGGAAAAGTTGAAATAAGAAAGGATTGTGAAAACATGGTTGTCATGACTGGAATGGAAGATGGAAGACCGTTGAAGTTGAAAGGGACATCTGCCCATACAAAAAATGTTGCATACCCCTCTCATCATGGTGAAGGTATAATGTCATCTACTCTCTTGTGGCATGATAGTTTTGATCATATTAATTATGACAACCTTCATGTATTGAAAAAGAATGGTGTTTCTGGTTTGCATACTATTCCTAGGAAATTAAATCAATGTGATGCTTGTATCCTTGGAAAGCATAGAAAAAAACCATTTCATGATTCTACTTCCAAAGCATGTAGAAAACTTGAATTGATTCATTCTCATATGTGTTTCCCTATACCTATTCCTCATGCAAACAAAAATAAATATATCATTCCTTTTATTGATGATTACACCGAGATGTGTTGGGTTTACTTCTTGAAAAAAAAGTCACAAGCCTTTGAATTTTTTTAAAATTTTCATGTATGGATTCAAAATGAAGCTCACTCTCATATCAGTGCTCTTTGCACTGATAATGGAAGATAATATACAACTAATTAATTTGAGAGCTACATTCGCCAACATGGTATCAAACATCAAGAAACAATTCCATACAATCCCCAACATGATGGTGTAGATGAAAGAATGAATAGGTCTCTCCTAAATATTGTTCATTCCATGATGTTTTTGGTTAATGTTGTTTTATGTGAAACTTATGTGAAAAACATGTGCCCATCTCATGGTCTTGAAAAAAATACTCCTTATGAAATGTGGTATCGATGCATTCCTTTGGTGAGGCATCTTAGGTTCTTTGGTTCCACCTGCTATGCATTGATTCCTTAGGAGAAAAAATAAATCTTGAAGCAAGGATTCATAAGTGCATCTTCTTGGGGTACTCAAATACCTCCAAGGGATATCGTCTTTATGATGAGGAAAACAAAAAAATCATCCTATACAAAGATGTAATCTTTCTTGAATCCTCAATGAATGAAAAAATTGTTGAGAGGAAGATTGATCATTTAGATGGATTTACCCATGCAAATAGATATCATTAATTTGATAACGAGATTCCAAATCTTGAAGCGGGGATCCATATCTTTGATCAATCTATGGAATCTCCTTTTTTGTTTGAAGCAACATCTCCCCTTCATAAATAATTTCCAGCCACTTCATCATAACCTGAAGTTCGTTTGGATGATGTGATCGAGAAGATTGAAAATCCAAGTCTTGATGAGAACTCAACACCATCTCAATCAACCGAGAAACTTGTACTATCTCATAAAGGTCCACCAAAATGGCTCATAAAAACACTTGAAAGTGTTCATCATGATGAGGTCGGAAAGACAAGAACCTGAATTTCGTCAAGACAAGATGGAGGTGATGTAGATGACATGGATGTTTCATATGATTGTGAGTTGAATTTATATACTAAATTTGAACCAACTTCTTTTGAAGAAGCCACTTCTCATGATGAATGGAAAGAAGCCACGTAGAAGGAATATGATGCTCTCATCAAGAATGGGGTGTGGGAGTTGGTGGAACTTCCATTCAGAACCAAACCAAATGGCTGCAAGTGGGTATTCAAGAACAAGTACAAATCGTATGGCTCACTTGAAAAGCACAAATCAAGGATCGCGAAAAAAGGATTTGCATAGAAATAAGGCATTGATTATGTGGAGACTTTTTCCCCCATAGAAAAATAGGCTACCATTCTTAATCTATTTTCCATGGTAACATAAAATGGATGGAAAAATCATTAAATGGATGTGAAGACTGCTTTCTTGAATGGATATTTGAAAGATAATGTTTTCATGTCTCATCCAAAAGGTTTTGTTTTGAAGGGACACTAACATAACGTATGCAAGCTCATCAAATCCTTATATGTACTGAAGCAAGCACTGCGAAATTGGTATGAAAATCTAACTGGGCATCTTTTGAAATTGAATTTCAAGCACTATAATCTTTATGATGCAACTTTGTTTATCAAGGAATTTGGAAAAATTGTTGTATATGTAGATGATCTATTGATAACAAGGAACAATGAAAGCTACATTGCATTCACAAATAAAGAGTTGAAGAAAGGCTTTGAGATAACATTTTTGGGACATCTTCACTACTACTTGGGCATTGGTGATTAAAAAAAAAACCATATTCATCTCCCAGAAGAAGTACATTGGAGAAATGTTGAACACGTTTAGCATCACCGAGTGTAATATTATTTCTACTCCAATGGAACAAGATTTGAAACTCACATCAAAATAATTGAATGAATTTGAGGATACAACCAAGTACACACAACTTGTGGGAAGTCTTGTCTATCTTACTGTCGCCAAACCAAGAATTTCATTTGTTGTTGGGATTCTTTCTAGGTTCATACAAAATCCTTATGAAGGACATTGGTCTACTTCAAAAACAGTTCTATAATACTTGAAGGGAACTCAAGATTTTGGACTCAGGTGCTCTAAGGTGGATGACTTCAACCTGATCAAATATTCTAGTTTAGACTTTGTCGGGGATAAGGAAAATGAAGTGTCAACTTCATGCTATATCATGAGTCTTGGATTAGACAGAACAATCAGTTCCAATAGATTCCATAATAAAGGAAAAATATGTGGCAGATGCAGAAGCAAGGAAAGAGATTGCATGGCTCAGGAAATACCCGAACATTTGCAGGAGAAACAAGTGAATTCTACTCCTCTTATAGTTGAAAATACTTTTGTAATCAAGTTGGAAAAGAATCCCATATTCCATGATCGAACTAAGCACATCAACATAAAGTATCACCCAATTCAATACCATGTAGAGACCAAGACTATTCACTTAAGACATTGTTCCACAAATGAGCCAATTGCGGACATCTTCACCAAAGCACTTGGAAGAAAAAAATTTGAAAAGTTTAGAATGATGCTTGGACTCAAAAACACCCCTTCAAATTAAGGGGGGAGGGGGAATGTCAGCCACTTAATCCTTGGGATTGCATTACTTGTATCAATATCATTGTAAATATCATTTGGAGAAATATGAAGAGTTGTTGGTGATAGGAAGAGTCACCTGTTGGGGAAGACAAATGATCATTCATCGTATATTTATTGAGCTTCATGGTAATGGAATAATCAAATGTGGAGTTACGTTTTCTGCCATATCTATCCTGACACATGAGTTATGTAAAAAGGAGCAATGGATAATTTTTGAGATGATAGGGAATTTTCATAAGGACCCCATGAGGAATTGGCGTAGGAGCATAATAGGATAAAGTGAATCTAGAGATGAATATAATTATTTTTACCTATTTTCAAGTTGTGAAGGAGATGAATTTAATGCGTTAAGACATGTCAAGTGTTTAAGATAATGAGCTAAATAATCCATGTTTTTGTACTTGGTAAAGGGATTAAAGTTTGGCTTCAAAGGTTTACTCTCCTCAATTTATTAGATTGTGTAGATATAGCAATGGTAGGATTATCAAATTTCTTAGAAGGTTAAGAAGTAGACACTTGAGAGATAATTTGGATATCCCTTCAAGAAGGAAAGATAAGTTGTTTGAATTTGTTCATATATGATTTAATTCTTGTTTGAACAAATTTATCTCCTTCAAGTTCTTCATGATCACATACACCTAAAAATTGGACGAAAGTGCACCTAATTCTATTGAAAATCTCAGAGGTCAATAAGAATGGAGGAGTATTTGACCTTGATCTTTGTCCAATTAAATATGCATTAACAACTACTTGTCTTTGGGATGTTACATTATTAGTGGATGGACAAATTTTATTTGTCTCCTTCATTTTCCCCACATTAACGTCATTGGTTTTTTTCACAATATTACCTTGCAAAGTATTGATAAAGTTATTTTGGATCAGAAGAATTTTCATTAGCTCAAACATAGAAATATTTGCTTTGGTTCTCTTCAAATCTTCCATGAAATCATATTCCAATTTTAATGAGGGAGTTGAAGGAACAATCTGTTGGGAAGTATTTTCAATGATTTTCTGAGTATGGGATGTTGTTTTGGGTGGATTAGAAGGAGTAGGAGTGTCAGGGGAGGAAGTTTTATTGACACTACTGGTGATCACAAAAGTTTGGGACATGTGTATTTCCTATATATTCTCCTCTTCTCCCGTTCCAAAAGAATATCCCAAAAATAGTTAACTTGATGTTCTTCTGGCTCCTCACTATCCTTAGATGGTTCTTGATTATCAGGTTTTCCCTCTTCTTGATTATCGGTATCAGTCATATTTTCTGTCGCCCAAGCTCAAAGATCCTCGACAATATCTTCCATGCTAATTCCATCTAAAGGAGACATAGTAGTCTTGTTGGTGGGAGGGGTACTCTTATATTTCTTAGGATGAAAATTAAAAAAAAATAAGTGTTAGAAGAACCTTCTCCACTGCTCTTTTTAATACCAATTATTTTGTTGGACAATTTCTTAACAATTTCTTGAAGCATTTCCATGTCTGTGGAATCAATATATTTCTTATTTTTAGAGGGTTTGGAAACATAGGCTTTATTTTTAGAATTAACTTTATATTTTGAGGGTTCATCCCCCGGGTTACCTTTTAGAGTCAACATGTTCTTGTCCACTTTGAGGGCTTCTTTAAAAGTTGCTTCAAGAGTGGTTTTCTCAACATTTTTTAAAAACACAGTCCATGGACATAGGAAGAGACGAAGTATAAAACTCAATAGAAACGTTCTCTGCGGGATTGGAAGCTTATGGGATTGTTTTTATTAGGGTGAGGAAACATTGAATGAAATATTTAATTTTTTGTTTAGGGTCCATTTTAATCCTTGAAAGATCAAGAACTAATGTTGCTAGAGTTTTTTCTTCTCCAATTTTTTCAAGAAAGACGGTCTCAAAAATCCTCCCCCTAGTGATAAAAGCTTCCTCAAGAGAAAATAACCACATAGAAGCCTTGTTCTTGAAATTTCAAGGAAACAACTTGCAGACAACATCTTCATATCAAACATTCATAAATCTGACCGCAAGCAAGAATTCCTTTATGTGATTTTCTGTAGAATCTTTCATGTTAGGATCAAAATTTGGTAGAAAATTCTTGGGATGTTTAGGCATGTCATGAAGTACTCTAAGTACTTCCACATCATAGATATTGAGACAGGGATGGTACAATGGTGGATTCTGATTATTCCTTGCAATGGGTTGTGGGTTGTATAAAACTAGCTGTAGTTGTTCCTCTAATTTTGATTCACGTTCTCCTTCAAAATCATCCTTGGGTTCACTACTATGGGTTTGAGGTGGATATTCAAGAGGTGATGGTGGAGCATGACCCCTAACAATGAGCAAGAAACATTCGAGTTTGAAATCATAAGATTCTAAAATATCTTGTAAGGCTTGTGACACGTGGTACTCAGGAGTTCCAACAGTTGGGTTTTCTTGTAGTACGTAAGGATCTTCGAAAAAATGATATATTCTTAGGGGATTTCTGTGGCTTTGAGATACTGAGTATTCGATCGATATTTGACCAGTTTGTCCGCCCACTATTGGGTCAACACATGCTCACAAGATTCCCTTATTATGGTTTGGAGATCTCCATGAGAGAAGCTTTGATGGTATGGAGATAAAGGTTTTGAATAGGTGAAGCCAATTTGAGTATAGGTTTGAGCGGGACTATTCATAGAGTATGACTAAGGATGAGAAATGTACGATGAATTGAGCAAATGAGAACTACTGGCTTGACTCATATTAATAAGTGGAACAATACGGGTAGGGATTTGGATTTTCTTAGCAACCATTACATTCTATGGCCCTCCATCCAGAAGACCTGATCAAGAAGGTAAGGGAGAACGCCCGATGGCAAGTACTAATTAGACTTGATCTCATTTGGGGTAGCGCTTTCGACTAGTACATTGGCATGGTTGCCCCAATAATTTATTATCTAAATATGAATCTGAGAACCGAAGGTTCTCAAATGAATTAAAATTTAAAACTAAAATAAAATGATGCTACCTACAACTATTCTAAAATGAAATTATAAACTAAACTGAACCTATCATGATCAGGAGAAAACTAATAAATATTAAATACACTTAAAAATAATATCTTTTGAATTAGAAAGAATTCATACATTCAGATGATAAATGAAAGAAATAATGTCTTTAAACACATTTACAAGTAATTTCATCCTAGTTTGACAACATTATGAGTGTATTTAATAAGAGAAACATGTGATAATCCGAGCATACAAGAGAATTGCAAAAGTAGTTCATACAATAAAACTTACAGAACTCAAATAAATAAGGAATGCATTAAGGAAAGCCTAAAATATATTTACCAAAACCACACGTCTCAAGAAAATGCCTCTTTCTCTTTATTAAATTGGAAGTAATAGTACCATCCGACCCCTAAAGCGAAAAATGTCCTTAACCCATTACATTCCTCTCTTTTATAAAATATGAAGAGGGGATTTTCATTTACTGTAACTACAACATTGTTAGTGGATAGTTATGACACTTCAATTTTCTTTCTTGATTGGGATATTACAATAATTACAAAATAAATGCTCATAGTGCAAAGTTCGGTTACAATAATCAAGTGGGTTTTAGCAGTTGCATTTTGTCGATGAAGCTTTTCCTAGTTTGAAGTCCTCAAGTATAGCCTCTACTCTGTTTAACTGAATCTTTTTGAGGTCTATTTCACTGTCACAGATCAAACTTATGACTTCTTCTCTTAAAATTTCCTTTGTTTTTCGTATGAAGTATTCATTTGATGAAATCAATTTGATTGTCCGTATTATCTTAGTCTCTAGGAATCCTGTATCAACTTCATCAATTGCTTCAATATCTCTCATGCTCAAATTTCTCTTGTTTTCCACATCTTCTATCATGGTTTGGGACGAAGATGCTTTCTCAAAGTCTACTAGAGGGGTCATTCTAAATTTTTCAAGAAGGCTATTTGATTTTCCCCATAATCTCTTGCATACTTTACTAACCTATTTTTGGGTGCCCTTGATATCTTTCATAATTGACATTCTTGTGTCGAGGAGCATGTGGTCTTTGATCCTTTGTTTCTCCATGTACATTGGTAAAGTGTTCGGTGGGTTTTGGTGGGAATCTTTCCATTCCGTGACTTTGTTATATGCATTTTGAGCTTCGTGGTACTTCTCTTGTAGGATTTCCATCTGTAAGTTGAGCTTGAGTTGAGCGGACTTGTTATTTTGTATCTTTTCCAATATACAAAAAAAATTCCTCTGTATATCTCTGAGTTCTTCATTGGCTCTTGTGGCTTTTTCCTTTATTATTTCTAAGATGAAATTTCCCTTTTTGTTTTCTTTCACAACATTTTCTAGAAGATAGTTGTCCTCATGCATTTTTCATACTTGTCCTTCAATCCTTTCATTATATGTACTGATTTCTAACTGTTCACCTTTGAGCCTTGCAACTTATTAAGCATGTGTGGCTTTAAGTTTCTTTGTTTCTTCTTGGTGCATATTTTGGTTTAGATCAGCCTTCTTCTCAAATTCTTCACTTAATTCCTTTCTTAAAGTTACAATTCTTCTCCAATTCTTCTTTGTGCAGGTGTTATGTTGTCATGGCTTCTTTTTTGAACTCATTTGTTATATTTTCCTTTATTATATCAAGGGGACCTTCTAGTTCAACTATTCTTTCTTTTTCTATATCAAGGGCTTCTACAACTTCATAGATTGACATAACATTTGCATCGAAAAAAGTATTGAGTGCTAGTGCTTCTTGTATTGTGTTATCTTTGGGATCTAACGCTTCTTTCCACTTAATAATTCTATCAGATGTTGCATGTATCATATCATTTCCTTCTATTTTCATCTTGGTTGTCCTCTTTTCAATGGCCTTGGTTTTTCTGACTACCGTAGTAGTCACCTACAATAGTAAATGCACCTTCAATTCCAAGTCCTACAGGCGTGACCAAAAGACTACCTGGAATAGCTGCCAAGGGAGTGCATTCTTCCAATGGAATTGTGACCATACTTGTATAAGGGTTTGTTTCCATAACTGTGTGATTTCGCTCTGGTCCCTCCTCATGGGATTTGGTAGCATTTCTTTTATCTTCATCTTCTTTCTTTTTCCTTTCTTCTTCTTGAGTAGCCAATGTTGCTTGTCTTGCATCTACCATTTTCTTCTTCTCAAGATCTGTATCGGTTTGGGTCAGAGTCATTGTAGAATATGTATTGGTTGAATTTTATCCATTTTTTCCCTTTGAAAATGGGTTCTCACCTTTGTTCTTTTTAAATCCGGCCTATTTTTTCTCAGCCTCTTCCTTCTTTCTCTGTTGGTATCTTTCTCCGGCCTCCTCATTGTTTCTTGCTAATTCTTCCTCCTCTTGTTTCTTTTTACGTTCTTTAGCTTCCAGTATTTCCTTGTCTTACTGGAGTAGGTCTCTAAACTATTCTATTTTCAAGACTCTATCTTTGTCTTCCTCTTTCTGAAGTTTCTCTTTGGCTTTTTCACTAGAGAGTCTGTTTAACACTTTTTCAAAATACAAGGCTCCTTGGAAGACATCTTCTACAAATTTTTCTTCATGCAAAACCTGTGGTGCTAATTTAACAACCCTTATGTGGTCATATACCACATTTTGGGGGATCATGCCCTTTTTGGTTTCCAATACATAGAGATATTTCCTTTAGGGTCTCGACCTCCTTTTCAACTTGTTTTTTATTCAATAGAGAATATTGGCCTATGTGGCTCCATTTTCTATTTTCTAGTATGCTATATCTCTTGCCAAAAATTTATCGGGGACATATTTGGGAAGCAAATGTGGTGGTCCCATGGCCCCAAATATCCTCACATAGGTATAGTATTTCTTCATGTGCCAATCCTTTATTTCTCTCAGGGATTTAATAACTGTTGGGGATATCTTGTGTGGGTCAAAGACGAAGAAGGATTTGTGCAGGGGTGAGGAAGTAATTTTAGATTTTAAGCTTGTACAATTATTTACTACAAACAGATTTTTAGTAAAAGAACATAAAAAATAAAATGGTAAATACAAACATTACATAGATATTTTTCCCCTGGAAACCCAAACCGGGAAAACCAACATATTCTGTATTCATACATTGTGATACATTATTTACAATACAATATACAAATAGGAGCCATCGACATCCAAAACCCTAACCCAATGACCTCGATTAGTAAAAAACCATAATTCCTTAACCGAAAATAGAAAACCATCGTAAAAAAACCATGTGCTGAAAAACCTCCTAACAATGGACACTAAAATCGAGGCAACACAAAAAATGAGGCAAAAATGTGACACATTTCTCGAGGCAAAACAATTTTCTTGAGGGAACTGCCCCTAAACCCCCACACAGGGGGGATATCGCCCCCCTGCACCCCCAAAGGGGGGGCCTACTGCCCGCCCCACGCAACGTAGAAAACACTAGAGCTAGTCATGCAAAGAATATAACACATACCCAACAGTAATCACATAGATCATAAATGTTTTCTTTGCAATTAACTTCCCATAATTGAGAGCAATAAATGTGGATGGGGATTTGGTTTGGGCTCCAAGCCCATTTGAAAGTAGGAAATCTATGAGCTACACAAATTGCATCTATAAGGTAGGTCGTCATATATAAGCCAATGTTTTTCATATTTTGAGCTTACCAAACTTGATTTGCGATAATTAATGATAATATATTATCCCAATTGAATGCTTTTCTAGTCTTAGACACTATGTAGGCCATTAGAAACCACTCCATCCTAAAGTGGGTGTTGGTCTCCTCACCATAGAGCTTGAAAATCATTACGTTTAGAATTCTGTATGGGTATTTCAGTTACTGTGTTGGAACATATCTCTATCCTTTCTTTACTGATCATTCTTCATTTATGAATGATTACTCCATTAGAGTTTCAAAATCCTTGTGATCAACCTTGATTTTTCTTGGAACGATTTATCCAGTGCAACAATGGGTTTCAGGGTTTTGTACCGAATCCTGATGTCTTCTTCCTTGAGAGACATGATCAAAACACTTGAAGTGTTGACTATGATCCTAGTGTCCTTTTACAGGTGCCTGAAACACCATTTTGCAACATCATTGTAGGGAAATTTTTTTGGATGAGCACATTCTAGAACATGTCGTAAATCTCATAGTAACTGGAATAGTGCTCTCTTTCGTCATGGCTACTCGTGTCAGAAATATTGAAAGAGTATTGTATTGGAACAAGAGTAGGTGCAACAACTATTTTATTTTTTGCCTTTCTATTTTTCATTCAAGACATTTTGTCACCAATTTACCCGACTCTTGCAACAACAACATTTATGATTTTTAGCGATATTAGAGACAAAGTGAGGTCAATTATGTCTTAACATGGTTATAATGTTTCTCAAATTTCCCCAAACCCTGTGTAACTAACATGGAACACGTTAAAACTTCAACTTGGTCAGAGTTGTACGATACACCATAAATGTTTCTCCCAGACAACTCAATGTTCATGGACATTATTGTATCATTGGGGATGTAGAGTCGATAAGTAGAGGATTTCTTCGATATCATCATCGATACTTTGTAAAAACAAAGTCTTAGTGAGTAAGGAATACAAGGAAATATTCCGACGATGATGTATTTACATCAATAATTATTCTCGAATAATGTGCTAAGGGGTGATGATGGGTGACGAGCTTACATGACCTTACGATTAGACCACTTAGGGTAAACCTCTCCCTTTCATTTTATGATATCATCTTAAAATTTCTTATGTATTGTAAGTTCAGGGAAAAGATTAACTTTTAAGGGCCATGATGTTTTCGTTGGGTGATAGATTGATCTGGACCATTGAATAGTATTAAGGTTGGATCGGTGACAATTTGTCTTAAGTCATATCGTCGTTGACAAGTTTCACATGGAGAAAAAAAGTATAGCTATGATGTTTCTCGAGATGAAAAAGTTTCTCCAAAAAATAGTAAGTCGATGGGAGATTTCCACGTATGAGTGTGATTGTCTATGATAGTGATATAAAGGTTATATTGTGATGCAACAGAAAGGTCGAGGCCCAACTGGAACGTAGTACATTATTGTATCCCATGTAAATTCAGAAACCAGTCTCAATTTTCCATTTTTGCAGTGACCTGGCTCATCGAAGTACGAATATCGTCATCGACTCCAAGGGGTAACCCACAAAGGACTTCTTTCCACAACGATTCACCGATGACAACGTTGTAAAGGCATCGTCATCATTTTTTTTTAGATTTAAGAAACAATGGAGTGTAGGAGGAAAAGCGCTGACGATACCTGATCGAGGTCATATGGATAGGGATTTGAGGCTTTGTCACTGTGAATGATTCAATTTTGAAAAGAGGTTTAAGGATTGTGGGGATATGCATAAAGGGTCTCATATGATGGACTTGAGTACCACTAATAGAATTTACATCAAATTGGTTTCGACAACTAAATACAAACAACAATCAAATAAAAAAATAACTATATGGGTAAGTAAAGAGTAGTACCTTGTAAAATTTTGGTAGTATAGGTACCCACTAAAACTCAAGAGTTTTAGTGAGTTATTGTGTGTTTCATAACAAATGGAGATTTGTTGGGAGAACTAGTTATCTCTATTTCAGATAGACCTCCAGATCATATTATTTAAGATGTATAATGCTACAAATTTCACAGATCGACCTGCACTGTGGACTCCACAACATCTATTCTTTAGAAAAATAAGAATTTAGTAGTAGGACACGATGATCTTTGGGATAATTCTAGTGAGATAATCAGAGATGGGATTGGTTAATTTATCTTTGGAATCTGGGAGTAATAGGACACCATAGAGGTTTGTACTTGATTGTTTTTAGGACCAATGTGTGCTCCTCATCTCTTTCTCCTAGAATTGCTTCGATGCAAACAAGCGTCCATAGTTCCGATGAAGTTGCCTCGGTATCATACAAGCATAGACCCGCTGCCAACGAGTGTCCATAGCCATGACGAGTTTACTTGTACTTCCCACACAATTATTAGTGTTTTCAACTTCCTATTTGTTAAGAATTAATCTTTCACCCTTGAGATTTGTATTAGATGTAACATTTTTTCATAATGGGTGTCTAGGAAGCGGGGTGATACAAGAGTTACTTTGATATGCAAGTCTCAGTAAATACTTATCTTCATGGTTCATTTCCAAGTAGATTCCTATTATGCTTGTAAATTAATGGAATAAGGGGATTCTCACAAGAATTATCGATAATACACCTACAACTGTCACATATTCCGTTTATAGAAACTTCAACCAAAGATGAGAGTGGTCACACATATAGCAAATCATTTTTCATTTTGAGTGTCTGAATTCATATTATGCATAATCTGTGGTTTCTCCAAAAACAGAGTGTTATGAATTCATCCCATGAAGTCTAACGATAAGTCTATTTTTGATTGACTTATACCAAATGCAAGGCATTTCATTGTTACATGAGCACCCAAGTAGCTATTCCCTTGCAAACTAAGTGCCAGTATTGTAACACAATTTCCAATAAGCCAAGTATGGAACATGTTAGCATATGCTTTATTATGGTAGTACAACAAATGGCAGTATGGAAAAAAGAAAGGAAATGAAAATTTTATTCTAAAGGTACTCACATAGAAAAAATAAATCCTACTATGTACAAAACTGTTGATGTTTGGACAACATCGGGAAGACATTCTTCCATATATATATATATATATATATACATGACATAATATTTATAATACAGGGTATAAATGTATATAATAAATAAGTAGTTATTTATTATTCAAGGGACACATCCTTTCATGGATTGTTACCATATGTTATCTATATATGGAACACTCATCATTTTAATAATACATCAATCACACATGTCATCTGACATAAAGAAACTCAACATGGTATCAGAGCGGGATTCGGATTGACTCCCTCATGGGAGGGTCCTGTTATCGCTCAATTGTAGTATAGGTTAAGTAGCTTGAAGGCATGAGTCAAACTGGCGTAACATGAGCTTCCCCACCTACTGTCACCTCGATGGGGGGCTCTTTCTATTTAGGGTGGCTAATCCCAAGGGAGACGTCCCTAGTAATCTGGGGTATTGAAGGAAAAGGATCAAGGGATTAAGGCTCAAAGGTCAAAGTAGGTTTTCCCTTCACAGATTACTGCCAAGAAGATAGTCAAGAAGAAGATAAACCATAGTAGAAACACCTGTTTGCGAGACAAGGCAACAATAGAACTAATACATGCAAATAGTGGTTAATGCTTCAATTGTCAATGACTATCGATATGAAATACACATGAGCATAAATAAAAGTAATTATTGACGAAGTCAATGATTGAAATAAAGGCTATGGCTTATAATATTACTTCTTCAATAAATACAAAATGATAATAGCATTCATTGTACCAAATCAATCCTTGGATTATCACAACGCATTGAATATGCTCACATATAATGTTGTTGCGTCAAGCCTGCTAGGGGTGACGTCAGCCTAATTCTAGGTTAGTTTTGCTAGACAATGAGGTGGACGTTTTGCTAATTAGGTCAATGAAAATAATCAATACTTCAATGTCTATTGTTAGATGACCTAGCCACAACTTTTATACCAGCCAAAGTTTCAAAATAGGCATGGCGTCATCATAAGATTAGGGTTAGTAAGTCTCTAGGGTTAGTTAGGGTTTCAAATTTTGGAAGTTTGAAAGGTTGTTTAAACACAATTGACTCAACGTTGGAGTTCTAGACTAGTGCCTTGGGGTAAATGGAGTCAAGGAGCAAGGCTAAAGTCTC
>CBVK0100413349.1:0-19786 GCA_900067695.1 Picea abies | reverse complement strand
GAATCCCTGAGATGCAAGAAGTCAACGGAGTGTTGACTCCTTTCTCTAGGCAATGTGTGTCCACCTGTCAATCATATGGGCCCCACTTGTGGTTCTACCACGTGTTCCTTCATGCCCAGCTTTCGACACTTCACGGCTTCTGATGTCGGGAAGAGGTTCTCTCAACCTCTGAACCTCTGAATGCACGATACGCATGATGAGGCTCTGATCCAACGGTCCTCTCGTGACCTAGATCCAACAATGATCCTTGCTCCTCGTGATTTCACCACTCATGGCTTGGAGCACCCAACTCATGGGCTCTCACCTTGTGAACCTCCGAGTTCACAAGATCCCTCAATCTCTAGCACCTGTCCTCCTCAGACAGACAGTTTTGATCTTCTCGTGACTTTTCCACTTGCGAAGTCAAGATACTTCCTCCTCTGACTCCTGATGTTCAAATCCTTGATAGAGAGGATATCGTGACACGTGTCCTCCTTCCAACGGATGACTTAGATTCTTCAGTGACTTCGCAACTCACAAAGTCTAGACGCTCACCTCTGTGAGTCTCGATGCCCGAGTCTCCGAGGTGGATGATCTCGCGACACACATCCTTCCATAGATAGACGGCTCCGATCCTTTCACAAATTCAGAACTTTTGATGTCGAATGTCCAGACCTTCATCCTCAGGACCCCTGAACTCCCCAATGCTGAGATCTCGATACCAACTCCTTCGGGACTTTTCGCCTCTGTTCACGAGGGCTTAACCCTCATGCATCTCCTGATAGATCCAACGACTGTCAGGTTTTCTAACTAAGATTTGACAGTTCAGATCTATCCCACGCTGTGCACTCTCCCACTACTCCCTGGATGTGGAAAAACCATTGGTCCAGATACTCCCATGGACCTTGGGGATCTACAGTCCCGATTTCTTCGCTACTCATGAAGATAAAGGAAAATGGGTTAAGGCATTTAATTCCATCGTATCTTCCTCCAATCTAATGGTCATGAATGACCGTAGATCTTATGATGGGATCTCGTCTGTTAATCGATTCTTATCCACATGCTCCCGTTTCAAGATTTCGCGGGTCAGGGTTTCGGGACTCGCGAGTGCAAGAAAACTCACACCTACTTACTCCGGGTGCCGAAACACTAAAATGTTGAGGTCTACGAGGACCATTCTCCCTCGTACAAGGTTTTGAGACTTAACCTCTAACATCCTTCTTCAGGTCCTCAGGTAATTTACATCAGGTTTTGAAGACCAGACTGGAAGGTCTTCTTTAAGGTAAGGGAGTGGTCTCAAAAGGATGCCTTCGGGAGGAAATCTATCCAAGGCATCAGGTAGGACAAACACAGGAACAATTTCCCGAGAGTAGACTTGAAGTCTGACTTAGATCGGTAAGCATATAAATATAAATTCGTAAAACATAAGCCATACCTGGTCTTTCCATTATAAGCATGCAACCACCATTTCTGGTCAAAACACCACATAGACAGTCTTATGCTCAAACCATTCATAAATTGCACAGACTATGAACATATATATCAACATATAAACTTCAAGATATAGGATATAAAACACTTATCGGAAATAACACCAGGTGTGATTGCAACTGCTGAGAGGGGTGCTCGTTTCCACCCAACCATAGGCTCAGTGACTCCCAACGGATTTACCACTAGCCACCCCCGAGATGAGACCACGATGCATCATGACTATGTCTCTGTTTGTCAGTGAATGAGAACGAATATTACTCTCCTTCTTCTCCGCTATCACTCACTTTGTATTTTTCCAGAGTTCTCCTTCTTTCCTTCCCTCACGTCTCTCCTTGATTGCCCACACTTCCTACCTTTTCTCTGTTCGACGAGGTTGTGTGTGGCATGATTCTCCTCGCAGTGGTCAGATCTGAGGACTCTACGGATGGGCGGTTCACCCCCATCCCTCATTACTCATGAGGAACCCTTTACCTACCAACCTGACGAGTCATTTAATTCGGGGCCAATGAGCCGCTCTTGGTTCTTCGGGCTAGTGAAGTCCAAATACGGTATTGGTTTCGGTGGAAGTTAACGCCACCATTCCAGGTGCCTTCCACCACCTTTCTCCAGCCATCGTGGTATCTTTTTCAACATATCCCCTCTCAGTAGTCCTGCAATATATATATTCATAATATGATTCACATTCATCGACCTTTTTCACAAGGTCCATTCACATCACACATTCACATTTCTAGGTTTTCCACCATACTTGGCCATATAGTTATTTTTACAGACTGGGGGAAACATGGTGTTACACTAGATTATCAACTCGGCATCTCCGAACACTACTACCTCCTCAATTCCCCTTTCCTTTGCAGCCCTCATACCCAGAACAAGAGCTTCATATTCTACCACATTATTGGTAGCTTCAAATTCCAGCTTGTATGACAGGGATATGGTTTCCTACCAAGGGGACACAAGAACCACTCCAGCGCCAACGCCTTTGCTAGAAGAAGCTCCGTCAAAGAACATTTTCCAAACAGAGGTGGTTGGAGGAGGTATCTCGTGATTAAATATGGGTTGCTTTTTGATTTGGAAAGGGGCTTTAGGAGTCTCAATGATCTATAATAAACTAGACCCCAAATCAGTGTCAAGTGCAAATATAGAATGATTGGTGGGGTCTACTTCATCACTGACAATGTAGGCTAGCTGAGCTTCTCTATATAACCTCCTGTATTCCCCTCCAAAGACTGGAATGGTGGCATATGTGAGGTCCATCTGTAATGTTCCTCCAAGTTTTCTAATCCAAGATCTTGACAACAACATGCCGAACTTGGGGGAACATTAGCTACTACAATGTCCATGACCACACTCTTCATTAGAAGCTGAAATAAAGAGACCACCAAGTCTTTGATGACTCCAAGGCATTACACCCTCCTTGAATCAAAAGAGTACAAATCGTGATAATCCTTTGTCACTTCCAGTCCTAATTCTTCCATGACTATTTTGGGCATAAGGTTGTGGGAATCTCTTGAATCCATGAGGCAATTATGAAACACCTTATCATGTATGTTCAGGGATGTGTAGAAGGGAGGGGATGAATCATCTATGTCTTCTACCATGGGACCTAGGATGACGGCTAGCTTTTTATCTTGAAGATTTACTGAGTCTGAGGAAGGCTGGGAGGACTCAGATTGTAGCACTTTGGAGAGGGACCTTTTGAAATCTTCATTTTTAACTAGCTCTGAGAGGGGTACGGGAATTCTAATTTTTTGAATTTCATGCTCAAAACTAAAAGAGGGAAAAGGCTTAGGGGCTTCTCTTACCTCATAGATAGGCTATTTTATTGTTGGTGAAGTATTCTAAGTTTTATTTTCTTTAGTAGTGATTGTTGCAGGTTTAGCAGGCCTTTTTGCTATGAGGGGCTGATCTTGGCTATCACAATTTCCTTCTTTCTTCTTTGACCTGAGATGATATCTGTTAGGAGTGTTGTTGGCCTTTTCCCCTTTTCCTAACTCATTGACTTGATTGTTCATAAGGGATTCTTCATATATAGATTGAGTCAAATGGGGAAAAGGGAAAGTGTCTTCAATACAGTGAATTTCAGGGTCGAGCTCATCTATCTCCTCTCCTTCCTCATGAGAAACTAGGTTATTTTGGAGAGGGGTTTGGATCCTCTGCTCATCTCTATCTTTGATCCTTTGTTCGCTTGACAAAACCTATGGCATATTATTGTTGGGCCTCCTGAAGCCTTTGTTATCAGTATTCTGGGGATTCTTGTACATGGGCTTCCCTTCTAACTCCCACCTTTCCATTCTAGCCGAAAGCGATGTTAGCATTTTAGTTACCTCGTCCTTCTGAAGGGGAATGAGAGAGGAATTGGATAGGGATGCTTCAGGTCTCTTCCTGGATATGTCTCTATCAGCCTTATTCCTGAGTCAGTCAACAACCAATATGTTAGATTCTACTTCCATGGTTTCATCCTGCATGTGAGCCAGAGTAGTGGCTCTCCTTTCCCTCAACAGAAGGCATAAGTCGGGATCAAAAGCGCTAGCATAAGTGATCTTAACAGAGGCTTCTGAGGGATTTATTTCAACAGGGATCTTATTGTACATTTTATTGAATCTCTTGGAGAAGTCAAAGACAAAATCTCCTTCTTTTCTCTTCAAAGACCCAAACTTTGTCATGTAATACATGAAGTCTTTTTTGTCTCCCCACTGTCTCAAAAAGGCATTATCCAAAGCCTCAATCCCATCAGTAGATCTAGGAGGTAGGGCCCTAAACCACTTTCTAGCCTCACCTTCAAGGCTATGGACAAAAGCCTCATCCATACGTCTGCATGCATGATAACATGATCATCTGTAAAACTGTAAAAGGCTTCAAGGTGTTCTTCTGCAGCTATGCCCCTTCGCCTGTAAACTTGGGCAGTTGCTTAAGGTAGCCATCTGCTGGAAGGGCATTGAGAGGCTGAGGTAACAAAAGGGGGGCATAACTAGCAGCTATTATAGCCTCCATTCTGGTCATGGGGGGATTTGCTCCTGCCATAGGAATATTAGGTGGAGGAGAACTTAGAGGAGAAGGAGCTCAAACAGGGGATACTGGAAATGAGTTTACAGGTGGACTGGGAAACAATAGGGGATTCAGAGAGAAGGCTAAGGGGCTTGAGTCAGTATATGCTTCTCTCTGTGCAGTAGAAACAACAATAAAAAGAGGAGGGGTGGTAAAACTAGGAGTGGGAAAGTATTCTGTGGTCCTGGGTCTATGCCAAGGTACAACTTCAGGAGAGAGGGGAGTGACAAGGATTTCTCCTTCCATACCGAGAGGGGAAAACTCAACAGGAACACTCCTGAAATTCAGGAAATGGGAAACTTCATAAACATGTTTGCTAGGAAGCCAAGAAGAAGAATATGGAGTTTCTACAGAAGGAGATGGAAAAATACCTAGTTCAATGGTGAAAGTTTCTCCTTCGAAGGCCTTTCCTTTTCTAATATTCACCTCCGGATCAGCTTCAGGCGTAGCTAGAGGCAGTTGTGGAGAGGCAGTTGTGGATGGGACTACCTGTGTCTACCTCTGGAAGCCACAACTAAAACAACAAGTTCACCACAGTGGAGTCGCCAGGTGCATAGTAGCAATCTCGTAAGGCTCTGATCTCTGATGCACCTTTAGAATCAGAGGCTCAATGTCGTTAAATCCCAGGGAAAATTTTCAACTTCGTCCCTGGCAACGACACCAGAAATTTTGGCGTAAGAAGTCACTCTTGGATTGTAGCAGAAGCAGAGCCTGACGCCCATCAGTTTATGTCACGATTTTTTAAAAAGGGGGGGGTGATTGAATGGAAGTAAACTCGGGACAATATCACTCACTCAGAAAACTGGGTTGGAACAACAAGAACATGTGAGGTCTTGATTCAACTTGAGCTAGTAAGTTTTTATAATGGTGAGTAAGTGAAAGAAAAGAAAGGGGAAAAGTCTCATATATGAGATCCTCTCAGACCAAAGAAACTTCAAAGTAAACCTCAAATGTTGCGAAACTAATACAATTAAACATACATCATATAGTTACAACAACACCCGACTGGATCATCCATACCAGGGCTTTCAGATTCATAGGAACAAGGAAAGAAGGAGGTTGGCTGCCATTAAACAAGAAGTCTCAAAATATCATTGTATAACCAGAGAACCAGAGGCTTTGTTAAAGATTTACAGTCGGGAGCTTAGCTCTACCATCGATAAATTACAAAAATGGAAAAAGTGCCTACATATACCCAAGCCAATAACAACAACAAAACTGAGACTTATCATTAAAAACATTACGCCTGCATGTTTACTAGCAGACTGCACCTGCAGTCTCTGGACAGTCGTGCGCTCGTGTCAGATGCGATCAGGCTCTTGGAAACCCTGCAAAAGAATTGACCTGTCTTAGGTCCCTTTTTGGACTTTCCATTTATGGTGGAGACAATGTCTAACCACCACCAACCACCTCAATAACTGCTTCTTTGGGATTGGGAATGACCTGATCAACTCTGCACTCTTGGGACGTGGAGGCCCTCTCGCGCTGCCACCTGGATCGGCTGAACGACCTAATGATAAGGCGTGGAGGCTGGTGCGAAGACTGGAGCACAGGGTTGGAAGTGGTGAATGAGTGGTGACCAGGCAGGGATGAGAGGAAACATCAGATGAGGAGGTGATGGGACATGATTGGTCGAGGGAGGACACGTTGCTTATGATGGAGCGATGCAGAAAGGAGAGGGACAGGTGTTGGAAGGAAAGAGGTCAAAATGAGAATAAGGTGGGCCAGGATGGCACTGAGTGGAGGTGAGATAAGGAGTGGAAGACAGATGGCGGAAGATGAAAGGTGGAGGCAATCGTGAGGAGATGATAGGGGGACCCTTTGTTAAAGGTAGAGTGACGAAGGGGGTCCGGAATGGAACCCTGGCCGCAAATATGGGCGCACAGATTCTGGCCGCCCAGATTTGCCTGTCACTTAACAAAACGCGCATTTTGCGACCCAACTTAGGGTAAGAGGGTTCTTACCCCATTTATTTTCATTTTTCCACCCAAAGGGACCCGTCTCTTAGGAAAACACCCCCTTTACAGGAATTGGTGATAATAGATAGGAATTAATACCTCTAAACTAACCAAAATATTAAATATGACTATAAAGGTATCTTAGCATTGACACTTTTTTTTCATAAAAATCATGAGAAATCTGTAATGTGACATGATCATTGTAATAAAACATAATAATATCGAGATTGTAAATTGCAAAACTACTAAATTATCAATTTCTGAGAGATTGTGCAATGATTAATTGTACTTGGGACATCGTATTAATTTATTAACATTGGGATATGAGTTGGACAATAATTTCCTAAAATTGATATCCTTTCACTTGGATATTAATTTCTTAAAATTTATACGATAACCATTTTTAAAAAGTGTGGCATACCATTAAAATAAGGAAAACCAAATTTGAAACAAATCATGATAAGCTTTTGACAAAGCGTGCCATTTTTGTGATCTGTGATAGTCATGCGTAGAAGTAGACTTTCTTTAGAGTTGATATTTATAAACGTTGAGTTGTCCATTCGAGCGATTAAGAGAAATCCTTGTAATTAAGATCACTTTGAAGAGTAAATTCCCACTAATTAGCATGGGTAAGATCATGTCATCTCCAATTTGCTTGCTCGCTATTTTTCATATTTGCTACTTCATGTGTATGTATAATGTTTCTAATTCAGATTATTTTTGACACGAAATGAGAGCGAAGATATAATAAAACAATGTACAGAGATATCTCAGATATCCAATAATATAACATAAATGTATCAAATATGCAACCATAAACATAGAGATACAGTGATACACAATTTTCTATTAATGAGCAAAAATGTACAAAGATTGTAAAAATACAGAGTGAAAGACTCGCTAGAATGGTGACAACTTATTTCTGAGAAGAGATGTGTCCGCTACTTGCATTTACAAGAAGATGATTTTACAACGAGGCTCCAAATACCATTTTATCATAAATAAAATCCAAAACCCTAACCTCGGAAGATGAAAATCCAATAGTTTTATGGACCCCGTTTTGGGTAGTTTGGTGTATCAACTTCCCAGGGGCGTAACTTTGGCATATGATCTCCGTTTGGGGTGCACAATAGCTCATTGGAAAGGTATCATCGAGGAGATTCATTTTGGGGGCTCAACTAGAGACTTTGGATATCACTGAGAAAATCAATCCTGAAAAACCTTCATTTAGGCCGTCAAAATGGCCCCATAAGTTAAAAACTGCTAAAAATAGTAAATTACCAAAATTGCGAGAACATTGTTTTGAGCCAGTTGGAAAAGGTGGGTGGCCACCGATGTCTACCTGGATCAGTTTCACTCCAAAGACTGAAATTTAATTGTTACTTCTTGTGTATGTATAATGTTTCGCTCCAAAGATTGAAATTTTGTAAATTCTTCTCTAGTGAGAAAATAAGGGAATAAGGTTAGAAGAGAAGGGAATAAAACTTAAGGCATAAACATTTCACAATATGAATTGAAAGTACTTTACATATGTAAAGCTTATAGCAACAAAAAGAAACCTGATTAAACATGGGTAATGCGTAAACTTGAGCGATTAAATTTCATAACAAATATTTAACAACTAAATGTAGTGTTTATTTTTACCAACTTCATCTATGAAGTAGATCAACAAATGTTTAGATTTCAAAATGGATATAAGAGAAAACTTAAAGCCATTAAATGTAATGCCTAGTGTAAGATATATCATTGATTTTTGGACTTCCTTTTTAAAGGATCAAGTGTTAACAATCTCAAGGCAAAAGGTTTTATTATTCTCATATTTATCATGGAGTAATACAAAGCAAAGCACAAATTATTGATAAAGTTAAAAGCTTTAAATGTGATTCATAATGGCATACATGTAAATGATTATAATGTGTTTTGGCTTTCCTTTGGTTTCAGTGGAGACACAAGATAGTGAGTGCATTGAAGCACACAAGAGAAGTTGTCTAACACAGTTGGAGAAACAAATCATTCACAAGATAATTTTCTATATCTTACCAAATCAAATGGTTGGTGAACGGTCAAATCGCACCTACAACTCCTGCAAAACACTAGAAACTAATCGAAATTATGAAATATGTTACAAAATTGTTTTGGAATGAAGATGACAACTAAGAGTAGTGGTTGAATGGAGTTCCAAGTATTAATTAAACCAATGTATAGCCAATCCTTGTCCACCTAATGACACCTCTTAGTTTAAGATTTATTCAACAATGATATACTGATTGTAAGTGATACTCATTCATCCCTTTCCTAGCTCTCTGTACATGCATTTTCTTGCTACCCGAACATGTTAATTGTATCCTGTAGGGAGTACAGAGTGGAGGGTATATGATTCACATTGATGTATGGTATGCCTTCCCCGTGTGTTGTTAAATCCCCATCTAGGTAGTAGCATAAGAACTTCATCCACAACTGTTGTTTGAGAGGCATCCCAATGAAAACCAAATGGGATGGGTATGGTTCATCAGTCTGGGCAAGCAAGAGTGAGAAGAGTGGATAGTGTTATTCTAGAGGTGGAAGGAGGAGAAAGCCTCAACAATTGTAACCTACTGTAAAAATATGCATTGGTTTTCCCGGTTGTTCTATTAAATGGACCGTCAAATACAATTTTTATGCTAATGTGTACATAAGCCCTTGATTGAAGTATTGACCTGCCCCTTTGAAGAATCCCTCTTCTCATATTATATTATATATCAAGAGGCAAATATTGATAAGGCGAAGATCGACGTGAGAAATTGAGAGCACAACAGAACCCTTTGTCTCCACATATTGGGACTCAAATTGATACATCTGGGTATTCAAATTATATTGTACACCAAGCACTACAATAAATAATAACCACAAATTACGTAATAGGTAAAAAAAATTTTTACACAAATTCCATGGTAGTCCATCTGGCACCTTCAAGTTTAAGATGTCTCCTGCAATGCCGTCAAAATATCATCTCAAAATTCGAATTTATGAAAGAAAAATAAATAATCATGCAAGAGAAATTTACATTCCCGAGTATTTAGCTTGTTTGCAAAAGTAAAATAGAATTGTAATAGAGCCCCTTGTCAACACTGTGCAGACTTGAAACAAAAAGAAAATAGCAGTGCAAGAAATTCATGGTGGAAAACATGCAAGAAATTTTGAGAGATCCATGTACAAACAAGGTTTGACTAAGGAGATTAGTTTCCATCAACACACAACCAATGATACATAGAATAGAATGATCCTTCTAACTCTGAGATGGTGGTGTTATAGGGGTTTTGAGCATGTCTATGTATCTTCTATAGAGCCTGACCTGCACAATGATCCTAGCTTCGTCCTTCCTACCCAGATCTGGACACAGTATGTCGCAGGAGATCAATTTCCATCAACACATAACCAATGATACATAGAATAGAATGAGCCTTCTAACTTCGAGATGGTGTTGTTACAAGGGTTTTGAACATGTCTATGGATCCTCTGCAGAGCTTGACCTGCACAATGATTCTAGCTTCCTCCTTCCTATCCATATCTGGACATAGTGTGCCCCAAGAGCCTAGTGCAGACACAGTGTGCCCCAGGAGCCTAGCGCAAACAAAAATGAATAGGGAATGGAATCGATTCTAGACAAAGGGCATACCAGGAAGAAGAAGAAGTGTGGAAGCCACCACTTGGAGCCGGTTAAAGATAAGACACTTCCTTAAGACACGAAGAAAGAAATGATTCGTTGATTTATGGTAATAGATGGCAAGTTCTGATACGCTGTGGACAAACGAAGAATCCTTGAGAAGAGCCTCCCCTTAAAAACACCTTTAATATAATAAATACAAATAAAAGAACTACCTTGATTTGAGGATCTACTTGGTTGAGCTAATATCTCAACTCTTCACATCAATTACCTCCTAAAAACTAGGAACAAACTCCTAGTAGAAATTATACTTTAATCATATTTAAAATTTATATTAAATTCTTATCAAATTTTATTTACTACAAAATTAATTTATTTATGGTTCTACAAATTTGACTTATTTTTTTTTTATAGCCTACATAATAATTTTTTTTTTAAAGACATATCCTTTCCACCCTAGCTATAGAAATGAGACTACTCAAATATATATATTTTTAATTTCAATTTAATTCATTTATCTATTATTATTTTTTAATTTCAATTTAATCATTTATTTAATATTGTTTGGAATAAAAAAAATATTTTTTTTTAATTTCATTTTAATTCATTTATTTAATATTATTTGAAACAAAAAACATATCCCTCCCACACAAACTTTGAAAACTAATAAAAAATAATCAAAATCACACTATAAGCCCAAAAACCTTCTAAAATCGTTTTACACTCTCTCTCTCTCTATATATAATCAAAATTACACTATAAACCCAAAAACCTCATTCTAAAGTCGTTTTCCTAATCTATAAAAAGAAATTCTTTAAATCCGTTTCCATTAATAACCGTTGCAGTTTTATTCAATTTTAAGTTCTTCTTAACCATGATCTTATCAAAATTCCTTAAGCGATTCTATATTTGCTTTAATTTTTTTTTAAACAAAATATAATAATATATTTACTGATATTTATGTTTTTTTAAATGGTTGATCATGATATAAATTTAAAGGGTATTTTTACTCGTCAATTAAATTTTTTTTATGATTGGTTTTTTCTTAAAATTGTTCTTTCAACTTTTTTTTTTTTTATTATTATTATTATTTTTATTAAAATTATTATGAAATTACATTTAACATAACATTATCAAACTCTTTTACATGGAATACAACACCATAAAAAACAAATTCAATTTTGAAATCACTAAATAAGAGGTTCCAACTTCTTTGTATATCTCAATTCCTTAGATCCAATCACTATGCAAAAACAATCTATGCAAAGATGTCAAGATAGGTGAGGAAAAACAAAAAATAGTTAGGAATGATTATTGTAAAAATAGTAATAAAAGTTATTAATTGCAAAATTTGAAATAATTATGGTTATTAATATAATTAAATAATAAATATTACTAAATTATTTTGGATTTTCTTTTTTAAATAACAACTAGTAATGTTTTCAAAAATAATTATTCTTATTATCAAGATTCAATAAAACATTAAAAACACAAGTGGGTATTTAAATGTGGATTTTCAAAAACCAAATATAATAAGAAAATAAATGTGCAAAAATGTGTTTTTTAGTTTCAGTGAAAAGAAGACAATTGCAATTTAATATTAATGAGCCTTACCTCTCAACTAGATTTGAGTAATGTTTCTGAATCCTTGATCTTTTCTTCCCTTACAACCTTCACTTTTATTTTCCCATCAAATTAACAATTTCAAAAATTAAATGAATACATTAATAATGTAAATTTATAAATGATTATGATTACAAATTAACACAGGCTTGCCTAAAGACATTAGTTGTTGTTTTTTTAAAAGATAATCCTTGTTTCATGTTTAAGTTTCGATTATTTTTTAATAATTTGTATCGAGTTGAAGGGCGTAATAAAGTGAGGCCAACTTGAGTTACCAATACATAGATGGAAACTAAGGTAGCTTACACCTACATCCCAACCCTGGATCTAGTGATGGTCTTGGTCGTCACGGCTCTAGACAAAGTGTGTGTTTGCACCTTTTCTATACACGTTGCACCATAGTTAAATGGCACCACTAGCTTGAATTCAAATCGTAGTCTACTTAGTTACCTTGTGGCAAGGGGAGTTGGAGGCACTAGTAGGTACCTCGTTTCATTTCATTTAATGAAGTAATTTAATAAGATAATTTTTAGTTTTATTTTTCTTCGGGATTTTTTTTTTCAAATTTGAATGGAATTTTGTTGGATGTAATTAATATATATATATATATATATATATATATATTTTTTTTTAATTAATAAGAACTTAAGTGATATAAATATGTTGTTACTTTAAATTTAACCTACTTAAAAATATTTATTTATGTTGTTAAAAACTAATTTAAATAATATGAATATTTTGAAAAGGGGAGCTTGCTGGGAAGAGATAATGGGGCTTATCTCGCTATCTTAATTGCTTACTCGCTTGCTAGTTTCATCCGGGCTGGGACAAGAAAGAATGGTGGCTGGCCACGGTAAAGTAAGTACAAAAAGGTTATTGAAAGGGGCTCACTTCTATGTGAGGAGCCTTGAGCCCAGGGATCCTATTTGGCATTGCGCGGGCTGGGGAGAGAGTTGGAGGGCTTGTTGGCTTTGCTGCTGGTAGATATGCTTATAGGTATGCCGCTGCTCCTACATCCCTAGTCTTTGCTTTGCTACTGATGCTTATAATGCTATTGTTATTGGTGAAAATATTTGTATTTTCAAAAAAATAAATTTATTTATGTGATTAAAAACTAATTTAAATAATATGAATATTTTGAAATTAATAAAGAGATAAAATCGAAAAATTATTTATTTACGTTGTTCAAAACTAATTTAAATAATATGAATATTTTGAAGCTAATAAGTAGATAAAAAAAAAATTTCAAAGAAATTTTCCTTCAAATCAAATATGAATTTTGTTAAAAGTTATAAGTCCACCTCATTTGTGTGAACTTAGGACACTTTGTACAAATTGGTCATAATCATGGATTTCTGCTAGGGTTTAGTGCTCCTCTGCAACTAATAACGATACAACTTCCTCCAATATTGCATCCGAGTGGGTTTGGCCCCCCTCCTCCCTCCTCTTTAGATCGTAACATCAATGGATCTAGTTCTTCAAGGAATGATTTTCCCGCCCCTTTAATGGGTCTGGTTCTTCAATGGTAATGCTGACGTTGTCAACTCCTAGATCAAAGAGCCCATGTTGGACTCTCATGTACCTCCTAGAGAAACAACGAAGTGGACACTGGGACAATGCACCTTGAAAGTAGACAAGACACCAAGTTATGACATCTGCTTGAATCAACTCAACGCTTATGTGCAGTTCATGAAGGACCACATGATAATCGATAAGTTTCTGCGCATCTAGCCAACATAGAGGGATCTAGTCACCTAGATCAATTCTCATTGGAAACCCACATGTCATTTTGAACTTAAACTTGGATCAATAGTTTTTTTCACTACTATTTCTTAAAATCCCCAAGAAAAAGAAAGAATCTTTGAGAATGACCCATAATTCTTCCATTCGGCAGGGTTGCACCTTCGTTATTAAACAAAAAAGAACCTAACAAGGAAGTGTTGGTTGTGGAGTCTGATTATCTTCCTGATCCAACGGTCTTTGTTTTCAACCGTGTTTATACCCCATGAAGACTTTACACCCCGGAAGAATGTACACTTCTCCATGCAGGGGAGTGCAGGGAGGGGTTACCCCCCTTGCAGGGTCCAAGGGCGAAGCCCCCAAAGGAAAAATTTCCTTGTAAATGTATATTGTAATTTCATAGTAAATCTGGATCATTCATTATAAGGTCACAAATGTGACGGTAGAAGTTATGTTAGGGTTTTTTTCCCTAGAAGGCAACCCTCTTTTATGAGGAAATGTATTGTGGCTATGTATCATTGCGAATATTGTATTTTGTGAGAGGAGACTGTGAGAGAAAGAAGAGGAAGTTACAACAGGTGTGCTGTAGGTTGTATCCCTTCAATTGCTGGATAATAATAAAGGAAGGACCTGACAATTTCTCTAGTGGATGTAGCCCACACTGGGTGAACCACACATATCTGTGTCTCTATTGTATTGTGTATCTTTTGTGTTTTATTTCCGCATTTGTTTTATTTTATTGCTCTGCGATCCTGTTTTTCTAACAACTAGTATTAGAGAAAAAGGTAACTTGCAGGAAAAGAGGGTTCCTGGTTCGAGTGGGAGCAATGGCAGAAGATGGAAAGTTTAGAATGGAGAAATTTAACGGCCAAAACTACCAGTTATAGAAGATACACATGGAAGATTATTTATATCAGAAGGGTCTATTCCTACCATTGAGCGGAATAACAAAGAAGTCGACGACCATGAAGGACGAAGAATGGGATATTCTTGACAGAAAAGCTCTAGGAACAATACAGGTGAGTCTGACAGCGTTGGTGGCTTTCAATATTTCGAAAGAAAAGACAATGAAGGAGCTGATGGATGCATTGGCTAAACTGTATGAAAAACCCTCAACGTCCAATAAGGTATTTCTAATGAAGAGATTATTTAATATGAAGATGTGATAAGGTGGGTCTATTGTAGATCATTTAAATGAATTTAATACGGTTACTAATCACCTAAGTTCTGTAAAAGTGGACTTTGATGATGAGGTGAGGGCTCTTCTAATGTTGTGCTCATTTCTAGAAAGGTGGAACGACTTGTTTATGGCTGTTAGTAACTTTGTCTCTGGTTCAAACACTTTAAAATTTGATGATGTTGTTGGTGTTATCCTTAGTGAGGAAATGCGACAGAAAAGTACAGGTGAGACATCAGGTAATGCGTTAAACATGTAGAACAGGGGAAGACAAAAGGATAGAGGAAAGGGATTAGGTAACCATCAAAATTATAGGAAGGGGAGATCCAAATCCAAATTTGGAAAGATAGAGTGCTGGAATTGTGGGAAGAAAGGACATGTTGGTTGCTCATCTTAGTTATACCCTTAACATGATTTGACCCAGGTTCAGATCTACGGGGGATCCAACAAAGCCTCTAAAACTATCGACCCTCCTGATAAACCAGAAGGTAGCGCAATGCACATAGTGCATTGCGAAGTCTCACCCGAGATAGTCTTAATGGGTGATGACAATGCTAAAATGTTTATAGTCCAGGACTGAATGGGGATATGTGAATTGCGCGTTGTGAATTCTATCCAATTATTAGAGCCATATACCGTCATTCTCATTCATGCATGTAGCGTAATTAGATCTATTAATTCATTCATACATCATTCTAACACCTACTTATTGATAGTAAAAGGGACACAAACATTCAATCACATAACACAGGTGTTACCGTGGTTCACCCCCTCTCAGGCTACGTTCACAAAGATCTGGCTCTCAAGCTCTTTTATTATGGCAGTTCCAAAACTATAGTGTCGTGTGCTTTACAACTCATCCTCAGTCGGGTCGAGATCTATTATGAGCCAGACTAGATCACACCAGTCTCCTCAACCTGTGATCTAACCCTCAATATCTACCCTTCTGACCCTCTACAACTCAACAATTTACAAGACTAGATCAAATTACAGTCGTGCTACATACTAGTTACTCCTTCTCACGCAAGTAACACTCAATAAGAAGAAATCCCCACCTAGACCTCCTAGGTATCTATTTATATGGGTTTTTGGCTCATCATCCATTACATTCTCTTACCAAAACCCTAACATAGTTAGGTCTTCTTGCATGCTGCCCTTGCACACTTTCCTCCTCTGCATGCACGCTTTCCTTTCGTCCACTGCTTTTCCTACCAGCTATCTTTCTTTCCCATCTTCTTGCATGCGTGCCTCGCATGCCTCCTTGCCAAATGTATTTCCTCCACTTCGTGCCTTTTCTCCCAAATGGGCATGTGCCCAACATGACATCTGAAGAAAGACTGTAGAGCTCCAAAGAAACAAAGAGATGGACAACAAGAGAAAAATAAGGAAGCAAATGTAACAGGTGATGTATTACAAGATGCTTTGATTATTTCTGTAGATAATATTTCTGATTCTTGGGTAGTAGATTTAGGGGATTCATTTCATGCCACACCCCATAGGAAACATTTTGTAGATTATGTTCAATGTGATTTTGGACAAGTTCATTTGGGTGATGATGCACCATGCAAAATTGTTGGAATGAGAAATGTAAAAATAAAACAAAACAATGGAAACCAATGGTTGTTGAAAGAGGTAATCCATGTTCCAGATCTAAGGAAAAATCTAATTTCAACAAGGAAGTTGACAAATTAAGGTTGTATATCCATATTTACAGATAAGGTGTGGAATGTCACCAAATGATCATTGGTGATAGCAAAATGAGAGAAGGTAGGTACATTGTATTTATGTATTGGTAATACTGACTCTTCTATCTATTTAGCTTCTACAAGAATGGATACAACACTGTGGCATCATAGGCTTGGACATATGAGTGAGAAGGGGATGTAGATACTTCACAAAAGAAACTTGTTGCTAGATCTTAAACAAATTGATTTGGATTTCTATGAGCATTGTGTTTATGGAAAACAAAAGAGAGTTAGATTTCTCAAAGTAGGAAAAGAAAAGAAGAGTGAAATGTTAGAGCTTGTGCATACAAATGTATGGGGAACAACTTAGGTATCATCTCTTGGTGGCTCTCATTATTATGTTACTTTCATTGATGATGCAACTAGAAAAACTTGGGTTTATTGCATTCGAGAAAAATCTGATGTTTTTGATACTTTTAAGAAATGGAAAGCTTTGGTTGAGAATGAGAAGGGAAAAGGGTTGAAATGTTTTAGATAAGACCATGGAGGTAAATATTGCAACAAGGAGTTTGATGATTATTGTTCATACCATGGGATTTGTAGAGAGAAGAAAGTTCCAGGAACACCATAAGAAAATGGTGTGTCAGAAAAGATGAACATGACAATCATGGAGTGTGCAAGGAGTATGAGATTGCATGCTAGTTTTCCCTTACAGTTCTAGGAAGATGATATAGATACTGTTGTTTACTTAATAAATAGAGGACCTTCAAGCTCTTTGGATGGTATAATTCTAGAGGAGGCATGGACATATAAAAAGATAAACTATTATTTTTTGAATAATTTCGGTTGTGAAACATTTGTCCATATTGATAAAGAAAATAGAACAAAGCTTGAGGAAAAATCCAATAAGTGTACCTTTATTGGATACGGTGTTAATGATTTTGGTTATCACTTATGGGATTATAAAAATCACAAAATCATTAGGAGTAGAGATGTCATATTCAATCAGAAGGTCATGTACAAAGATGAGTTGCAGGGAAAGAAATAAGAAAAAGAAAAATCATAATACATAGTGCTTGATGAGGTCACTGAAAAAGAAATTCCATAGGTACCAAAAAATCAAAATGTACAACAATAGGAACAATAGGTACTCCAAACTCTTGCAAGTGTTGTTAGAATATCTACTAGGTTAAGTAGACCCCCTAAATGATAGTCTTCTTCATTGTATTATTTATTGTTGACTGATTCTGGTGAACCATAATGTTATGAAGAGACAATGCATGTAGACACCAAAAATAATTGGGAGCAAGGAATGAAAGAGGAAATGGATTCCCTGGTAAATAACCAAACTTGGGATTTTCTTTAGTTGCTTGCAGGAAAAAGAGCATTGCAGAATAAATGGGTTTACAAGTTGAAGGAAGAAGATGGAGGAAAAAAGCGGTACAAGGCTAGACTTGTTGTAAAGGGGTTTGCACAAAATAACGGTATATATTTTGATGAAATATTTTCTCTGTTGTTAAAATGACTTCAATTAGGAGTATTTTAAGTCTTGTGGTAGTAGAAGATTTTCATCTTGAACAGTTATATGTAAAAACAACTTTTCTCCATGGGGATTTGGAGGAAGATATATATATATATGCAACAACCACAGGGGTATGAGGTCAAAGGGAAGGAGAATTTGGTATGTAGGTTTAAGAAGATCTTGTATGGACTAAAGAAAGCTCCAAGGAAGTGGTATTTTAAGTTTGACAGGTTTATGATAGAACACATTTATAGTAGATGTCATTTGATCACTGTGTTTATTTTAAAAGAATGGAAAATGGAAGTTATATTATCTTGCTATTGTATGTAGATGACATCTTTGTTGCAGGGCTAATATGCAGGACATAAATGTGCTCAAGAATAAATCAGATAATTCATTTGCGATGAAGGATTTGGGTGTTGCGAAAAAAATCCTTGGTATGAGAATAACAAGAGACATGAAAAATTGCAAATTGACATTGTCTCAGGGTGAGTACATGGAGAAGGTGTTGGAAAGGTTTAGAATGTAGAATGAAAAACCATTTAGTACACCTTTGTCCAGCCATTTCAAATTAACTAAGGAAATGTGTCCCAAGACACATGAGGAGATAAAATACATGTCCAAGGTCCCTTATTCATCAACAATTGACAACTTGATGTATGTGATGGTTTGCACATGACCAAATATTGCACATGAAGTGGGAGTTGTGAGAAGGTATATGAACAATCCAGGTAAAGAAAATTGGGAGGCAGTAAAGTGGATTCTCAGGTATTTGAGAGGTACTGCTACTCATGCATTATGTTTTGAAGGTTCAAACATTGTTCTACAATGATATGTTGATTCAGATATGGTAGGTGATAAAGATAGCAGGATGATCACCACAGGGTATGTTTTTACTATAGGTGGAACAACAATAAGTTAGATTTCAAAACTGTAGAAGGTTGTTGCACTTTCAACAACAGAATCAGAGTATGTTACTACTACAGAGGCTAGTAAAGAAATAATTTGATTAGAAAGGTTTATGGAGGAATTGGGAAGGAGCAGGAGAATAGCAGGTTGTATTGTGACAGTGAGAGTGCCATTCATCTTGCAAATAACTCAGCCTTCCGTTCAAAGACTAAGAATATATAGTTGAGGTATCATTTCATATGATCCACTTTGGAAGATGGACATTTGAAGTTGGAAAGGATACACTAGCCAAAATCCTACAACCATGTTAACAAAGGGAGTAACCAAGTAGAAACTGAGTTCCTGCTCAGTTTTAGTTGATCTTCAAGCATGAAGGTGATGATGATAAATTTGCCATGTCCAAGAATGATCATATTCCAACCTATACAAAACTGGTGGAGTTGTTAAGATTAGTCTCCAAGTGGGAGATTGTTGGTTTTGGAGCCTGATTATCTTTCTAATCCATAGGTCTTTGATTTCAGTCGTTTTTATACCCCATGAGGACTTTACACCCCGAAAGAATGTACACTCCTCCACGCAAGGGAGTGCAGGGGGGCTTATGTTAGAATATAAGTGGATGTGCTTGTTTTACCATTGAAAATACCCTTGTCACCCAACCATAGGCCAAAGCCACCCTCTGAGCACCTTAACCTTGACAGAGAATCACTCCGGAAGCAAACCCTAGGCTAGATATCCAAACAAAGGGTAGCACACCTTTCCCCAAGGATAGCGCATCATCAAAAAATGATTAGATAGTCTAAACCTTAGCCAAAAGATAATCCAAGCATAATTGTTAGCTGCAACGACATCTCTCCTCCAAACCTGTACAGAAACTGGGCAACTGCAGTGCTGTTAATCCCTAATGTTGGCTCATTACCCCTTAATTGGGCCATATTAGAGTAGTAATGCTATTTTATTTATTTCGGCTTTAGGCCATTAGTTGTAATTTAGATTAGTAATGTTATTTTAATT
>CBVK0100413348.1:0-19787 GCA_900067695.1 Picea abies | reverse complement strand
TTTCTTTTGGTTTAGTTTTACGCTTAATGGCATTATAATTATGTAATAATAAGTTTTCCTATGGTTTGGTTTTACTCTTTACCACGTTATAATTTTGAATGGTAATTATCATTTTCAATGATAATGATATTCTGATTTCTCATTTTATGTTTTTAACAAATTTTGATAAATAAAATTTTAATTGCTATTCTAAATTTAAATGTTAATTTTATATGATTTCATTTGTACATTACATGCTTTAGATTGCATGTTCCAATTACGCACTCTTTATCATTTTGGGTCATTGGTTGTCTCTTATGTATTCCATCTTGGAAATAACAAGAAAACCCCAAATTTGTTGATGGTATCTTATATATTCCATCTTGGAAATAAGAAGAAAATCAATTGTTAAGAAACTCTAGTAGTTTTACTTGAGGTTTTTAATAAATTAATTTTAATTTTAGATTTATTAATTGTTTAGAAGAATTAAATTTATTAGGAATTAGGTTTTTTTTTTAATTTTGCATTTGAAATAAAAAAAAGGTTTTGCACTTTGAAGGATTTATTTTTTCTAAACATTTGATAAATATAGAATTAAACATTTGGTAAATATAGAGTTAAAATAAATCTAGATTAATTCCAATTTCACACTATCATTTGTTATAAATGATCATCATTATGTATATATATGCTTTACATGAATTTTGATCATTTGAAATTTAGGAAATAACATATGTAATCTAATGAGTGTTATCAAGATACATAAGAGGATTAAGATGAAAAGTAATGAAGTAACGATGTCTAATGATGAAGAAAGTGAATAGTATGAAAGCAATAAAATGCTTATAAATGATGATCAATCTGAATCTTTAACTTTTCTTTTATCCACACTTGCTAGGTTTCCCATCTTTTCATATTGGTTACATGATAAAGGAAATTGATTTTGAAGACCATTCAAATTTTTAACACTAGATATTGTCATGAAGGTCATACCATGTCTGTCTTCTTTCTTTGCTTTTCAATATCAATAGTTGTTTTCTCCAACTTCATATGTGCCTCACAATTATATTTACATCTATTATAAGATTTGGTTTTAATGGATTGTTTTTTAGTGTAATTGAGAGGAGTCACACCCAAAGAAAGAACATAATAGACTTCAACTTATAATTGATAATTACTTTTGTAACATCATAGTATGTATTTCTAAATTGGTTTAGGTTGTGTTATTATTAAATTCATTTCAGTAATCAATTTTCTTGGTATCCTTTTTCAGTTAATTTCTTGAATCATTAATCATTTTTCACTATATCATTATTGAAATCAATGCATCCTACCCTATCATTGTTGAAATAAGTAATTGTGCATTATATAATTATTGAAGTCAATGTAATTACTTGATTATTCTAAATCATTTTTCACTATATCATCAATGAAATAATGCTTTAAGAATAAACATTTTTATGGGTTTTGATATTGAAATCTTAATAAAATTCTTAAATATCATTTTCTATATACATAAAAGGATATTCTTTAGATATATTTAACTTTTTATATATTAAAGATTAAAGAAATCTTCAACATATTTAAATATATAATAAGCACACCCCAAATGACTTCTACTATGATCTTTGGGATTTGTTTATAATATTCAAATATATTAGTTAATTTTTCTATCATAACACTATGAAGCCTTTAAAAAATGAACACAAATAGGTGGTAAAGCATTTACCTTATTGAAAATAAAGCATTGATGTTCTATGTACAAAATTTGAAGCTTGTATTTTCTATGCTTCCCATTGCGTTTTTTAGGGGGTTTATTATTTTTCCTTTATCATTTATCATTATGTTCTATCTCAAACAAAAAAAATGTATTTTTTTCAATTTCTCTAACATCTTTTATCTTTTCTCCTTTTTTTTTCCTTATGTATTTTTGTTCTCCATATGTAAGTTCTCATGTCTCGTGTGTTTGCCTTGGCTCAAACTTTTTCTTACCTTGCCTTGTTAAATTTGAGTAAAGTATATATTCTTCATATCAAATAACTCATTTTTTATTCATTTGAAAAAACTAAAATACTTGGTCAAGAGCACTATTTTCGTATGGAAAAGCTTTTATACTTGGTCTAAGTCATTATTGCTTTCATGCGTTTCGTTTCGTAGAGATTATAGCATCATAGAATATTTGACATAATTTCCCAGCGTGTTGCCTATGCCCATTAGGATTTCCTCTAGTCGGAACTCTTGGGGGAGAGGATATAGGCCGATACAGACTGGGGCGCAGACGAAGTCTTCCTTCTCTGGGCTGAAGCGATCTGTCCAAAACCGGAGATATAGCCCCGCCGAGTTGTAGAAGTATTGGCCATTTTCAAAAACCCTATCCTTGTCCTCCAAGCTGTAGAATATGATAGTGAAGAAGCCTTTTGAGCTTAGTTGCAGTTCGTAGTACCCTTCCGAGTTCCACTAGTGTTTGATCCATTTTATGAGATCATTCTCGGATGTCCATATCCCTAAAAATTTCCCTATTAGAGCATGATCTTTCATAAACTGTGTGTGTTCTCCTAACCTTGTGGATTTTATTACATATTTCGAAGCTATTGGTGGTTGTGGTATGCATTTACCTAGTACCCAATTGTGAGATTCCTTTGGATGCGATGACTCGACTTCCATATCCATACTTTTCCCATTGCTTTGTTCTTCTTGCAGCAGGTGCTCTTTGAGGTGCAACGGTGGTTCAAAGTAGGGTTGTCTGGATCTGACGCCATCCATCTCATTTTCCACCGCATTCCTGTATGAGGGTTTTTTCACTCCTCCATCTGAGGTCATACTGCATGGGCAGTACCGACCAAGATCACATGTACAGTGTTGTGTTGTTTGGTGTAGAGAAGGGTCTGACTCCTCCGTAGGAAGCACATGTAGTTTGTAGAAACCCTGGACTGTGGAAACCCTATTAGAGAGAAAAACTCATCCCATCATAGATCTCGAGGAATGTGATGTTCGGTTTTGTTGAAATCAAAATACTAAATTAATTAAATTAAATGATTAAAAATATAAGAGGGTGAGAGGAGGGGGAGGGAACCTTGATTTAGAGAATTGAATAAATGGGAACCAAGGATAAGAGGCTAGGGGAGGGGGGACGAACAAGGAGAATGGGGCGTAAAAAAAATTAAGTTGGCTGATGAAGGTGGTGAATGATGGGTTTCCATGATTGGTTGAGTTTATACCCATCATCACAGTTAAATTTGTTTGGGTTTTTTCAATTTCCAAAGCTTCATGAATGATGTGATAAGAGTAATAGGGCGATGAAGCTAGGATTTTGGTTTTGTCGAAACAAATTAATTTTTTAGATTTGGAGTGTTCGACAATAGATGATTTGAATATTCGATTATGGTTTGTGTCATCTATGTGCTCTTTGAGACAGGCATTGAAGGATCTTCTAGTTTGGCCAATGTAGGATTTTCCATAGGAGCAGGGAATTTGGTAAAATCCAGGGCCGCGCATTGGGTTAGATTTGTCTTTGGCTGATCTAAAAAAAATTTAGATGGTCATGAAGGGATTGAAAATGATTTTGATGTTCCTTTTAGCGAGAATTTTGGATATGTGATAAGTAGTGCCTTGTATGTATGGAAGAGAAATGAGAGAAATGGGATGGAAAGGAGAAGAGTGGTTTGATTTTGGTTTGAGGGTTCAATGGAAGGCTTTGTCAATTTGAGAGTTAGAGTAACCATTAGACATAAGGGCCTTGGTTAGGTGATATTTTTTCTTCTCGAAGAATTGTGGATCAAAGATACGAATAACTTGAGTAACTAGAACTTTTAGGACAACAGATTTTTGAGTAGGACGATAATGGAATTCGGCATGGAGGTATTTGTTTCTGTGAGTCTTATTTTATAAACTTCAAAGTAAAAGCGTATTTTATCAAGTTCGATAATCTACAAATATGGGAATACGAATCCATGTGTATTCGTACACCACTTGGTTTGTGTAACAATACACTAAATTTACATAATTCATTAAAAACATATTGTTAATAATATGCAAATTAATAACACATAATACTTCATAATTCATTTTATATATATCTATATATATATATATATATAGTTGATGATATACAAATTAATAACATCTACCACTCCATAGTGCTCTCAACAAAACTATTAAGTGTGCATTCACCACAACATTTAACGTGGTTGAGCTCTTAGCCCTATTTTGCTGAAGTCATCACGTCACCACAATGGCTAAACCAAAACTAATGTCACCATCCATCCAACCAACAACAATTTAAATCACTTCCGATCTCACCATCACTATATACCATGTAGAAACATAATAAATTAGTTTTGATAATTAAAAACAAGAATATCTAATACATTTTAGCAACATCCAATTTACTTGAAAAGAAACTCATAACCTCCTACATGCAATATTATAATGCTTTATGAAAAAATTAGAAGATATTTTTTACATCGTTTTTAGTTTTTTTATATATTCAACATGTATTTAAATTTTCATTTTCTTACGTTTTCAACCTAGCTATATTTAGAAAATTTAATATTTAAAACCTTTCACCCTTCGAAAATTTAATATTTAAAACCTTTCACCCTTCTATTCTTGTCGTTCTCTTATACCCTTCTATTCTTTTCGTTCTCTTATAAAGTTCTTGTTGGGATTAGTTAATGTTTATGCATATGTATCATTTCTTCTTTAGTGAGACTCGGGAATCAATAACTAATTCATTTATGGATATTTGTTTAATCCTATGCAATTAAATCATTTGCAAATCATTACTTTTTAAGTGATGGTTGGTTCTCTTTTTCTGGTTAGTAAGGTTTCAGTTTCATAATTGAAATTGAGATTTTTTTATTTGTTACGCTCCTAAGAGTTATGTTTAAGTTTAATATTGGCATTTCGTGGACATGCGACGTCGTGGTGGTTCTTTCTTGGTAGTTTGGCTCAACCAAGGATACTTCATCTGGATTACACCTTTTCACCTCGAACATACCAGAACATACCCATACTTTGTTCTAGGCTTCAAACAAGTTACATCCTTACTCTATGCAACTCATTGTATACTTAGACATTTGTTAACTTTTTTTAACAGATAGTCAATTTGATTAACAGATAGTCAATTTGACATACAACAAAAAACATGTGAAACATAAGAGATAGATATAGTGCAGGCAACACTAATGGTGCCTAATACCCGGCCTCATTTATTTATATTGTGAAATAAATAGAAATTTTTACAAAGATGGAACTATTGTCCTAGTTACATAAAAGGGAAATCATGCCCAAGTCCAACCTTGGCATCTCATGGACGCGCGACACTGTGGTGGTTCTCCCTTGGCAGCTTGCCTCAACCAAGGATACTTCACCTAGACTACACCCCTTCACCTAGAGCATACCCATACTATGTTCTAGGTTATGGACAAGTTACATCCTTACTCTATTCAACTCAGTTGTATACTTAGACATTTGTTAACTTTGTTTAACACTTATTGAATTTGGCATACAACAGAAAACATGTGAAACACAAGAGACAAATATAGTGTGGGAAACACTAGTGGTGCCTAATACCCGACCTTGTTTATTTTTATTGTGAAATAGAAAGAAATATTTATAAAGAAGGAGCCACTGTCCTAGTTACATAGAAGGGCAGAGTCGTGAGACTCTACCTCATACACCAAAAATGTCCAAACTTACAATTTTGTCACACCAAGACTTCCCCCTTATCGTTTCTCCTTGCCTCAGCCTGAGCTGCACCCCACTAGTGTGACCAACCTTAGAGATCCATGTCTCTTGGCTTCACTTGTTCTTCCATGTCTTCCTTTGGTTATGTGCCCTTGATTTTATATGGACTCCAAGAGTCACTTGTGAAAAACACCATGTCTCTTGGGTGTATCACACCCTTCGTGAATATTCAAACTAAATCGATTGTTGCGCCCCTCTATGGAACCAATGTTCCCAACTAATCTTGTGTGCCCATCAACCAACATGTTTCTTGGACCAATGTGCCCCATCCTTGGGCATGTGCCCCTTGTCTCGTGCTCTTCCTTGTGCTTATTGTTACGACTCTTTGTGGGAGTGTCGATGGAGTCGTTCAACCTCTCTGACATGCCCATGCTACTAAGGGAATATGGTTCCACTCCTTGGGCGTGCTCCCAAATTTACTAAATGCAACCCAAGTCTTCGTCATTCATCGTAAGGGAAGAAGGATGTGTGTCCCCTTGGGCTTGCACATCACCATCATGCCCTAAGGTGTTGTTTCCCACACCCAAATGTCTTTGTTTTCCCAACCGATCATTTCCTCCTTGTGCTCTTTGTCTATTCCGTCATTGAATCTACACAAGGAGTGTGCACACGCTCAGTGGGTGCCCCAAAAGGCCTTACATTATCCATAATGGAAAATGGAGTAGAGGTATTTTGAAAAGGTGAGAAATGATTAGTTAGAATTGAGTTGAGAATAAACTTAATATTATAGAAGGGTTTCTTAATAAAGAAGAATATGTTTTTAAATGGACTTGATTTAGGTTTGTTAATCATTTTGAATGGAACAACTTTTAGAATTATAGAAGAGAAGATCACCTTTGTATGTTCGTAAAGCCTCTCTCCATGAAGATAGAGCACCAAGTACAAGGCCAACTTCTTTTATATGTTACAGAGCACCAAGTGCAAGGACAACTTCTTTTATATGTTTTTCAATAAAAATCAACTTTTGATGATTAAGAGAGATACTCATCTTATCCTAGGTATTCATTTTATTTTTTTAATTAGTGTCCAAGCTTTCCCTTTATAAGGTAATATTATCCCATGGGATTTCCACTTAGTAAACCTCTAATATTATAGCTCGTCATTTTCCTGAACCAGACGAGCTCTACCATGGAGGCGAACACAGGCGAAGGAGGCGATCCAGACACCATTTCCCAGCATCTCATCTGCACAAGGCTAGTCCACTGACCACGCATCGCCTCGTTCATTGATCCTCCACTATATCGTTTTTCGGTCCCAGTCACTTTTGTTTTCCTGTTTTTTCCTCGACCTGCTCTATAGTCTGTCGGCCACTATCCGCCCCTTACCTCTCTATTCTGACCGAGATTGGTATCCCGTGACTTCTTGCCATCAGACTGCTCTTGTCTCTTCTGCAGCCTCCCCTGACTTTGTCCCCTACCTCTGTTCTGAGACAGTGGGTCACTGTGGTCCCCCAGTGGGTATATATGGCTCCCCTGCCCGGTTTTCCCCCGCCTTCTTCCGAGGACCTCTTTTGGGACCAAGAGGGGTTACTGGACCACATTGACTCTTTGGTACAAAGATCTTCGATTCTTCCCTCCAAAATATTTTCAAATCCTGATACCCCTGCTCCGGAGCCCTATGCTAGTAATAAACTCCCCACACCGACTAGTAATCCCCCTCCGAACATTCCATCGAACGCTCCACTAGACTCTAACAGGTCTCTTCCTTCTCCACACAGACCTTCCAGACCTGTGAACCAACAAACACCTTCCTTTCCTCATTGAGTGGCCTCCATTGGACGCAAGGTTTGGAAAGAAAATAGCAAAACAAGGCGATTAGTGCTGGGAGACGGAGTGGGGCTCGAGAATCTATGAAAAATGTCCACCTGTTCCCTGGTTGGCCGCATATCATACAAAAGCCTGAGCTCTCCCCTCCTAGAGGACTGGATCAAGCACAACTGGTCACCGTTACTTGGATACTGTCCGGAAGCTCTTTATCTCAAAAAAGGATGGCTCTGTTTTACCTGCAGAACGCCTGAAGACGCCTCGATGCTTCTATCTACCTTCTGGACCTTTGGAGGTAGCAGTTTGATGCTTAAATATTGGCACTTAGCCTTCAACCCTGACACATACTACTTCCAGCTAAGACACCTGTGGGTTCTGCTTCCGAGTCTTCCACTCCACTTTTGGAATGAGGAAGCCTTCAGAGCGATTGGGAACTCCTTGGGGAAGTTTATTTCTTTTGACTTTCCCTCTCTTCCGACAACAACAAGACTCTTGGGCAGGGTGCTGGTAGAGATCGACATTTCTACAGGTCTGCCTGAAACTCTCGAGATAGACTGGCGTGGAAGAAAGACCCTGCAGAAGCTGGACTACCTCGGAATTCCGTTCAGATGCAATCTCTGCCGAGAGACTGGACACCTCCGCCGAACATGCCCTGGTAATACTTTTAGCACTCACCTAGATGAATCGGACGACTTGTTTCTTAACCCTCTATCCTATCCAACTGCAGACCCCTCCCTAGATTTCTTAGATGTTCCTTCAAACCCCCACACGCTGCCCTCAACAGAACTGTCGGGCTCCCTGACCAAACTCGCTCATCTCTGTCCCACATTATACAACTCCCTCACAGGCACTGAAAAGCACTGTGTCAACAACTTCACCTGGCTGGCACCTTCTCCTCATCCTGAGCCTCTCATTTCCGAAGCCGACCAGCCCCGACCTACGCTTCTAGTTTCTTCTAGTGACTGTACACTCCCCCCCTCCTTGATTTTCCCCCCTTTACATGCGTCTTCAAACCCTCTCCCTCCGCCGCCTACACAGGACGAATCTTCCCCTCACCTGATAGCTCTTGTCGATCAACCCCTCCTTCCTGGATTCAATCAACCTGTGGAGGACGATTCATCTCTCTTGGATGCATTGAATACCACTTCTTCAGCCATGTTTACGCCTGACATTGCCACTCAGATTCCTCTTTATCGAGGCAAAGAGGTCATAGTTCCTTCCAATGAAGCGGGTCCGTCTACAATCACAAACTCTGCTACACAAACAAAATCTTTTGCTTGGTCGAGAGGCCCGGGGACCGAGCTATCCCCTCTACAGAAGAGGAGCGCTAGAAAAAAGAAGGAAGGCTCGGAAACACAACATTCAGTCTTGGGTTCACAAACACTTGATGGGAAGGCCCTTAGAGCAATGAAGGCCATTGCACGCTCCAAGTAATGTTATTGCTCTCTCTGAATATACGAGGGATCAGGGGCACCCTCAAGGCTGCTTCTTTCCGAGGTCTTCGGCATCATACCAAGCCAGATGTTATATTTCTTCAAGAAACTCTTTCTGCTGATCATTCTGCCAGAGATTTCCTTCATCGTTTCCGTCCCCATTGGGTCTCGGCTGCATTAAGTTCTATCGGTAACTCAGGAGGCATGCTGGTGGCTTGGGATCCATCGCTCTCTAACCTAACTTCCTTCCTAACTTGTGGAGGTATTTTGTGTATGGGCAGATGTTTCGCTTCCAACTAGGAGTTGACTCTATTAAATATGTATGGCCCTTGCCTTGATCGACCTCCCTTCTGGTCCCAACTAGCACATAGCGGCATCCTCTCTCTCCCCAATCTTATCCTGGGAGGCGACCTCAACATTACCCTCTTATCAGATGAACATTGGGGTTCTACTTCCTTATCTGGAGTCGGTTATAATTTTTATAGAGATCTCTTTAAATCTTACAACCTTATTGATGTCTTACCTATCAACCTCGTCCCCACCTAGCGAAATGGGAGGAGGGGCTCAGAAGCCATTGCCAAATGCCTCGACCGCTTCCTTATTTCCGAGTCTTTCTACACATCAACTGTCTCCCCTACATCTGGAGTCACACTACCCTTCTTCTCAGACCATGCGGCCATCACTCTTACCTTGAATCCAATCACCCGTCTCAAGCCCTTTCCATTTAAATATAACCACCATTGGGCCGACTACACAGAATACTCTGCATTGGTACACTCTGTCTGGAGCGACCGGCGGTTCCAGAGGGAATTAAATCCTCAGCTCAGACTGATATGGAAATTAATTGTATTAAAAGCACATTCCAAAAGCTGGTCTAAACAAAAACAGTTTACGGAGGCATCCGCCTTGAACCAACTGGAGCTTGATATCACCGACCTCATCACTAAATCTTCCACAGCGACACTTTCATTGGATGATGAGGCTTCCCTTATTAATTTGGAGGAGAAAAGGAAAACCATTCTCTTGGACGAAGAAAAAAGCTGGCGTCTCAGAAGTCGGGCGACTTGGCTCAAATGGGGTGACTCCAACACTAAGTACTTCCACAAAGTAGCTAATCTCAATAGGAATCAGAAGCACATCTGGTCCATTGAACATGCAATTGAAGGAACCATTCGGGGACAGGAGTCTCTCAAAATGGAAGCGGCCTCACACTTTGAACAATTTTACAAATCCAACAGTGAGAATCACATGTCGGACAAAGTTTCTATTGCAACTTTGTTCACTAATTGGGTCTCTACACCTGAAGCGATAGATCTCTTCAATCCGATCACACTGTCAGAGCTCAAGAATATTCTATTTCTCCTCAAAAAAGAAAAAAGTCCGGGCCCGGATGGCTGGACGGCCGAATTTTTCACCCATTTTTTCGATCTGGTTGGATCTGACCTCCTTCTGATGGTTGAGGACGCGCGTATTTCAGGTAAAATCACCAACAGTCTCAACTCCACTTTCCTGGTGTTAATTCCAAAGTCTGACCAGCCTTCCTCCTTCAACGATTTCAGACCGATCTCTTTATGTAATTTAGTATACAAGCTCATTGCTAAAATCATCTCCACTCGGATAAAGCCGGTCTTGGAAAGGAATCTCTCTCCTAACCAGCTCGGTTTTCTGAAGGGAAGAAGGATCCATGATGCCATTGGTGTGGCACATGAGAGCATCCACAACATCTTCCACAAAAAGCAAAAGGCATTGATCATGAAAATTGATCTCAAAAAGGCTTTTGAAAGTGTAGACTGGGACTTTCTTAGAATTATCCTCTTCTCGGTCGGCTTTGGGATTAACTTCACGGACTGGATAATGTCATGCGTTTCCAGTGCAAACCTATCAGTTCTGATCAATGGGGAGGCTTCCAGATTTTTCAAGTGTGAAAGGGGACTCCGCCAGGGATGCCCTCTTTCCCTCTATCTCTTTATCCTAGTTTTGGAAGGGCTGAGTCTTCTTCTCACTAAAAATGTGGCCGAGCACCGTATTTCTAGTATTCAGGTATCTAACCTACACAGGATCGTCCATCTTATGTTCGTGGACGATATACTTTTATTTTCCAAAGAGGATGATTTGGAATGGATAGCACTCTCGGATATTCTTAAGATTTTCTGCAAGGCATCGAGGCTGTCCATCAACCCCACGAAGTCCTCAGTACATCATTGGGGCCTATCGGTGGCGGATCTCTCTTCTCTCAAAGATCTCTTCCCCTTCTCCTTCTTTGACTTATCCTTAGGTTTCAGCTACTTGGGATACCATCTTAAACGGGGAGCCTCCATTGCAAGTGACTGGACATGGTTGGTGTCTTCTTTTGAACGAAAAATTGGTTTCTGGTGCAACAAATGGTTGTCTCTGGGGGGACGCCTCATCCTGGTCAAGTCGGTCCTCCAAAGCCTGGCTGTTTACTGGATGCTTCTGGAACGGATCCCTGCCAAAATCACTACTCTGCTCCGCAGATTATCTTTCAACTTCCTGTGGGATGACCGTGTTGGAAAGAGGAGATTTCATCTATGCAGTTGGCAGACGCTCTCTAGGCCAAAAAGGGAGGGCGGATGGGGACTAAAAAATCTCTGCATTTTCAATAAGGCTTTATTGGCTTGCTCTTTTTGGAGAGCTATTTCCACCGACAACATATGGCACCGGATTATCAAGGACAAATATTTTGGAAACAAACCCCTCTCCATTTGGATTCGGAAACCTCATCTTATTCAGAACTGGGCCTCTCCCTTCTGGAAGGGATTGGTGACATCCTCACAGGTTATTCTACATTGGTTACGCTGGAGTCCGGGATCGGGTATAGAAATCAAACTGGGCAGAGATAAACTCTTAGGCCTAGATGAACATTCGATTCTGTCCCTACAACTCCGGTCTCTACTGCTGTCACAAAATATCTCTACTCTTGCACAGCTAAAGAAAGAGACTTGTGTCTTTCCTCTCCCTGATCATTGGTTACACAGTAGCTATTTGGCCCTCGGCGGTCCAGTAGCCTCGGAATTAGACACTTTCACAGTTTCCTTAAAGAGCTCGGGCCTCTCCCTCACAGCCGCACGGGACACCCTCACCTGGATAGGGGGCGATGGTACGGGGCTTGTTGAAGCCAAAAATGTATATGATGCGCTCCTTCCGGATAGAGTGATTGAGGCACAGCCTTTGTGGCACCGTAGGTTGTGGTCTTGGCAGCTTCCCTTAAAACTTAAATTATTCTTTTGGCTCGGGGTCAATGACAAACTCCTCACCTGGGATAACCTACTTCACAGAGGTTGGAAAGGACCTGGGATTTGTGTTCTATGCAGAAGGGACTCGGAGAACATTGATCACTTGTTTATTCACTGTGATTTTACAAAAAATATCTGGAAGCACATCCTGCATCACTTCTCACTTCCTTTCCTCTGGTCCGGTGCCACTTTTATTGATTGTTTCCACTCCTGGTCTACTATACAAGCTGCGCCCCCTACCCTGGCTGTTTATGTTTGCTGGCATATTTGGCTCGAGCGAAACAAGGCGCTCTTTGAGGATGCTTCCCCTTCTCTTCCGGCGGTCTGTCACAGAGCACAGGTCTCCTTCCATTGGCAACAACCTCCAGTTTTGGCTCATCTGCACAAAGAGGTCGATTATATCTTACCGACAGGCTACTCTGTGGCCTTTTTTGATGGAGCGGCGCAGTCCTCTGGATTCTGTTGTGGTGCTGGAGGCACTTTCCAATCTCACCCGGAGAGGATAACAAAATGGACCCTGAGTTGTGGTAGGGGTACTAATACTAAAGCCGAGTTACTTGGCTTATGGACTACACTCCTGTTGGCTTCCTCTTGGTCCCTAGATCATCTACAGGTCATAGGCGATTCTAAGGTAATCATTGACTGGATTAATGGATCGTGTCAGCTTCATTCTATCCACGTTGAGGGCTGGAAACCTAAAACTCTTCAACTGGCTCGCTCATTCTCAGACATCTCCTTCAGACACCTCCCCAGATCCTACAATACTGTAGCGGATGCTCTCTCCAAGAGAGCCCTCAGACAAAAGGTGGGCAGACTATCCATCCACCACTGTGACAGAGGAATGGAGAGCTCGTCATCCTTCTACAATCTCTTTGAAGATTAGCTCTAAATTGCTGCTTCGGTTTCCACTCTGTGCGCATTGAAGATTAGCTCCTCTTTGCACAGATCTAATTTGTTCGGCTTGGTGTCAGCCACTCTAATAGTAGCGCAGACTCTTCCTCTTGCACCAGTGACAATCAATGAACAACAGTCCTTCTTTTTTATTGCATGTGCAGGGATTGTCATTCTATCGTGCTCTCAGCCTCGAGACCTTGTGATTGAGACTGGTAACTCTGGCCGTGGCCTTCGTTCCATTTCATAGGTCTCCCGACTGTTCAGATATGGCCATGGGAATTGTAGTCCGCTCCTGCGATTGGCTTCATCGCTATCGGACAGATTGCCCATTCAATCTCCGCCTGGCAGCTTCAAGCTCAGCAACATTACAGACCTGTCATGTTAATTGGCTCTTGCTTTTTACAGCTTTGACTGTTTACAGTGCTATTGTAAACGATTATATACCTTATATATAATGGAGTAATTTCTCTTGGAAAAAAAAAATAATACGTCTAATTTTACTAGATATTGAAAAATATCTCCCAAAATACTTACAATTTTTTATAAATGTTTTTTAACCCAAATATTTTTTAACCCCCTCCTCAAGGGACACTAATATGCCATATCAATCTTTAAAATCCATTACTTTCGTAAGATGCTTTTGAAATTATTTTTTTTAACTAGTGTAGTCAATATCAAGGCATCCAGAACACTTGCAATGTTTTCCCTCATGTTGCTTCCTCCATATTTTGGAGGACCATAAATGATAGTTATTCATTGTCAATGCGATTTATTCAATTAAGAAATTGTGCGATTATACCCTGAACCCCACCCAGCAAAGATTGATCTGACAATATGAATGCGTTTCGAATAGGTGACGGGTATACAGAGATCTGTTACGATCCCACCCACCAAACATTGTCCCAACAATGTCAACACGTTTCAAGTAGGTGAGGGGTATCCACCAAGTCTATATTGTCAATTACTTCTAAGCTCCTCTATATTTTTATGCAGATAGGCATTCCTCCATTGGAATTGATGGTTTAATTCATCTTTTAATTACAAACTCTAATTTTATGGCCAATAATATAAGATGTTGGTATATTCTTTGTTTTACACTCAAATCAATGCATAAAATGTAATCTTCATAATTTCCTTGCACTTATAAATGCATCCGTTTACTTGTTTACTTTTTCACATTTACTTTTAAGATTAAGAAATTACCAAACCAAATTTTAATTGCCACGATGTATACTTCTAAAAATACCATCAAAATTACTTAATTTTTAACATTTACATGTTAATTAACTTTTTACATTCTAGTTTCATGTCGAGGTTTTACAGTTCCCCCAAAAAGGGGAATGATCTTCTAAGAGCGTGATTCATTCGCTCTCATTATCACGCATAACGCATAGTGTTGTGAGAGTGCGAGTTTTTTTTATCATCGTGGGTCGGTTCTGGACTAATCCACTAATCCCAAACGTATCTGGGCACCTAGTTGTGAAGCAATCATGATCATTGCACCGGTTGCTTGATACGATCTTTACGTCTCTCCAGTAGGTCGCCATTAAGTTGAATTGGATTAGAGTAGATATCGGTCCATGTGGTGGATTATAATGGATCTCATTATCCGCGCCCTAATATAAAAGTTCGCCATGCCATTTTCTTTTTACGATACCAAAGAAAAGTCCCAAATTTATGCAAATTTATTTTTATTTTACATATTAAATTTATATATGGATGTCATTATCCGTGCTCTAATACAAAAGTTTTCCATGCCATTTTCTTTTTACGATACCAAAGAAAAGTCCCAAATTTATGCAAATTTATTTTTATTTTACATATTAAATATTAAATTTATATATTAGTGTAATAATATTTTTCAATTTTTTGTATTTAAATAATAATAATTCTATATAATTATATTTATAGTTATATAATTTTTATAATAGTTATAACTTATGAATAATGTTTTTATGGATTTGATCTCTCTTAACCTCTTAACCTAGAGTTACATGTTTTTAATCTCTTAACCTAGAGTTACAGTTACATGTAATTGATATAATGTTTTTTGAGATTTCATCCTTCTTAACTTAATATTAAGTGGTGTTACTTGTTTAAAAAATTAAAATCAATCACTAAATTTTATTTTATTTTTATTACTAATATAATTAAAATTTATTATAGCTTGAGTGGACTTAATAGTTAAGAACATGTGTTTCCTCTTAAAAAGTCACATATATCTAACATTTAAAAAAAATATTTAAAATACAATGCATTAAAAAAATATTATAGAATAAGATATGTTACATTTAATATATTTATTTATATAGAACAAAATATGTTACATTTAATATATTTATTTAAATAAATTGATTAAATGATTATTAATAAAAAAATTAAAATAATTTTATAATTCGATAAATATATAGAGACATTTAAAGAAACATCAATAAACTTTATAATGTATAAAATAAAATAATTTTTTAATATATATATAACTTTTAATAATACAATACAAATATTTTTAATAAAATTTAGGAATACTTAAAATAAAATACTTGAAATATATTATTTTAATTTAAATATAGAATAATTAAACTTCAAGTGATTTTTATGATATTGAATTAAAATCTTAATTTACTTCAGATCCAATTAAACTATAATAAATTTATCGTTTAACTCGAATTCAATAAACTATGATAAGGTTTTCATTTACATTACATTGTAAGGAAGTTTCCTTCCATATAATATATTATGTTAATTCAAAATTTGTATCTTTGTTACAAATGAAAAAGTTCATTAGATGTTTTCTCAAAAAACTTGGCCAAAACATCCATTTCACAATGTGTCAAAGTTGCATTGTGATAAAGATAACGTGATATTGCAATCTAATGAAACCCAACGTTGCAATGTGATCAACTTTAATTGACATCACAATGTCATGAACATATCCCGATATGGCATGTGAACAAAACCTTTCACCAACATCACAAAGAGATGCAATCCTACATAGTCCAATGTCCCAATGTTGTGGACATACCTTGCTATTGCAATATGACAATTATACCCTATTTTCTTAATTTGGTGTTAGCCATGGTTATGTTGATATAATTCTTGCAACATATCCCAACCCTTCATCTATGTCACAATGCAACATAAACATTGAGGAACATACCAACTCATTATAATAAAACCTAATTAAATATCATAATGAAACATCAACATTCTCGAACATATCAGTCAAACATTACTCATAAGAAATTTCTCTATTTGAGATAACCATAAATAAACAGGCTATGTGGTGTAATGTTACAATGTGACTAAACCCAACATATCCTTATAGGAACATTGCAATGTGATACCCATGGTTATCCCTTACTATGTGATGAACATTTTCCTTTGTGAGCTTGTGACAAACATTTCCCTATGTTGTGATGTGTTGAACATTTCCCAATGTCGGTAAGTGATGAACATAAATCAAGGTCGCATTGTCACCATCCTATCCCAATGTCACAATGTGACAAACATAAACATGTTATGTGACTAGTAACATCGCAATCTGACGAACATACACAGATGTTGCATGTGACGAACATAGCCCTGTTGTCGCAATGCGACGAATATATCCTCACGTGGCAATGTGTTGCACATATCTTGACATCAAAATGTGACAAACATTTCCAAATGTCCCAATCTAGAAAATCACAACCCATTGTCGCAATGTGATGTACACAACCCATTGTCGCAATGTGATGTACACAACCCATTGTCGCAATGTGATGTACGCAACCCAATGTGGCAATGTGAGAAACATTGACGAACATTGCAATGAGACAAACATTTCTGGACATCGTTATGTGACAAACATAACCTCATGTCACAATGCGATGAACATTTCCCAATGTCGCAATGTGATGAACATTTCCTAAAGTCTCAATGTGACGAACATAACTAGATGTGGCGATGTGACGAACAAAACCTGATGTCACAATGTGACGAAAAAAACCTCATGTCACAATGTCACGTACAAATCTTGATCAACATTGCAATATGTCATGAACATTTCCCTACATCGCAATGTGTCGATCATTTTTCAACGTTCGTATCTGAAAAACATAGCCCTATGTTGCACTATCACTATCATATCCCAACATTGCAATCTGAAAAACATAAATTGGCTATGTGAATAGTAATGTCGCAATATGATGAACATAGCTCTGCCATCGCAATGTGACAAACATATCCTCACGTTTCTATGTGATGCACATATCGTTATGTCACAATGTCACAAACATTTCCAAAGGTCCCAATCCGACGAACACAACCCATTTTCGCAATGTGATGTACACAACCCAGTGTGGCAATGTGAAAAACATAGACCAACATTGCAATGAGACGAACATTTATCCATGTCGCAATGTGACAAACATAACTTGATGTCATAATGAGATGAAAATTTCTTGTTGTCACAATGTGACAAACATAACTTGATGTTGCAATGAGTCAAAAATTTCACGATGTCACAATGAGACAGACATTTCCCAATGCCGCAATGTGACAAACATTTCCTAATGTCACAATGTGATGAACATAACCAGATGTGGCAATGTGACGAACAAAACTTGATGTTGCAATGTGATGAAAAAAATCTCATGTCGCAATGTCACGGACAAATCTTGATCAACATTGCAATATGTCATGAACATTTTCCAACATTTGTATCTGAAGAAAATAGCCCTATGTTGCACTATCACTATCATATCCCAACATTGCAATCTGAAAAAAATAAATTGGCCATGTGAATAGTAATGTTGCAATGTGATTAATATAGCCATGTCATCGCAATGTGATGAACATATCCTCATGTTCCTATCTGATGCACATATCTTTATGTCACAGTGCCACAAACATTTCCAAACGTCCCAAGCTGACGAATGAAACCCATTGTCACAATGTCATGTACACAACCTAGTGTGGCAATGTGAGAAACATAGACCAACATTGCAATGAGACTAACATTTCTCGACGTCGTAATGTGACAAACATAACTTGATGTCATAATGAGACGAATATTTTTCGCGGTCACAATGTGACAAACATAACTTGATGTTGCAATGTGATCCGAAATCGAATCCAGAAGCTTGACAGGGCTTGAAAAATGCTCAAAAATGAAAGTGTTCAGAATCTGACAAAACCAACACCATTGCGTCCGTCTCGTCTTCCTGATTCTGGTGGTATATTTACTTTGTCAAACGGGCTCTGTATGCGAAAGTTATCGCGTTCTGATCGGAAGCCCAAACATGTAAAAAGTCAAAGGTCAACTGGTCAAAAAGTCAATGCTGATGACATCAGCACACTGACTGTGCAGGAGATAACGTGGAACTCTCTGGCTGATGGTGATTGGGGAGGTTCACTGACAAGGAAGACATGTGGTAGGCAACTGGACCAGTCAATAACTGACAAGTGGCATTAATCCGTTAAATGGGGAGATGCCATGTGGCCCAGTCATGGGCAGCCATGTGGCACCCAGTCATTAGTTGAAGTGGCATGTTTCAAAAATTGTTTTTGGGGTCCATGGGATTTGAATCCATGACCACCACCAAGCCTAGCACCTTAAGAAATGGTCTTTTGCCAATACACCACATTAATTTTTATGTTATGAAACCCACATTATGAAATATATTGTAAAGTATTGAATGGAGAGGGGCCAGCGCTTAAGCCCTTTGGGCTAGCGCTTGGCCATATGAACTCATATGACCCTGTCAAGGGGGGGAGCGCTGGGAAAAAGAGGGCTAGCGCCCTATTATAACTATAAAGTGGGGTTATAACTAAATTTTGGGTTTTTAACAATATTAAACCTATTTTTAATTAATTTTCTCCATTTTTGGGAGTTATTGGGCAATTTTGGAGCCTAACTTCTTGGAGGAAGTTGGAGATGAGCAACCAACTTCCCATCTATTTAACCCAGGCCTGTTTGAGGCCATAAGGGGGGCATTCAGAGAAGAATTATGCTGAGGAGAAGACAAGCCAAAGCCATTTTGAGACAGAGAAGCTTTTGAGAAGGAGACGTTGTCGAACCATTTCTGGGAGCACGGGACGTCTGTTTTGCGTGCCATTTTCTTTGCACGGTTCTTGATATCTGGATGAACATGACCAGATCAGTCTTGTAGCCATTTGGCATTGCATCAATGTACTTTTGAGCATTTAACATAAATAAAGAAGCCTCCCCCACAGAGAAAAAGGCCCGGAGACGTAGGCAAAGTTGTGCCGAAATCTGTTATCAATCTGCGTGTTATGGTTTGTTTTCTATTATTTCATTTTAGATCTGCATATGTGTATATGGATGTTATAATTCCTCTTCTTTCCTAATTCTTTCATTAAGTTTCTCAAATCGTTAATTAACGCATGCAAAATTAAAACTCAACCATAGTCATTAAAAAATCCTACGGATCAGGTGGTATCAGAGCTAGTTGACGTTTGGATTTGAGTTTTGCATGTTAACCAGGTAAAAGCTACAGCGTGGTGAAGGCGAGCTTGTTGCAGAGAATCCATTAATTGGATTGATAAAAAGAGCTTCTCACGGCGAGAAGATGGCATTGGAAGAAGGGATTTCTCAAGATGAGAAAGAGTTTCGAAAAACATTCCTTGCTATGTCAGAGATGGTGCAAGTTTTGTACAAAGATTACTTGGAACGGAAGCAACCAGTTTTGGGTAATTCTTCAAAGGGAAAAAGT
>CBVK0100413347.1:0-19788 GCA_900067695.1 Picea abies | reverse complement strand
CCGAGATCTACACTCTTTCCCTACACGACGCTCTTCCGATCTCACCTATGGGGGAACCCAACTCAGGTATGAGTCAAATCTTGAGTTAGCTAATTAGTTTATCACTGAAGGTCAAATATATGAAAAAAGATAAGGGAAAAGATAAAAGAGAAGACATCTGGCGCATTAGATGCAAATCGGAAGGCCATGACAAAGAGAATTGTCCCCTATTCCATGAGTACTTGGCATCTAGAGCTCCAAGCCATTTGAAGCAAGTTACCATACTTTGGTGCGAGGTATGTAGAAATAGGCATCACCCTAGTGAATGCTATTACATGCAAAAATATGTTTAGACACCCACAAATCTATATTTCACGTTTTGCAAGTCAGTAGGGCATGGTGATAGGGATTGTAGGGCCTATGACCTCATGCATGAAAGGTCAAGGGATATATACAAAATTCAAGGCAAAGTACAAAAAGAAGGGAACACTACGTAGTATAATTTCCTTGGAAAAGGAAACTTCAACCCTCATGGTGGATTCAGAGGAAGAGGACAAGGAGGAGGCATGGGTCGAGGTCGAGGTCAGATCATTTGTTATAACTGCACATAGCTAGGTCATTTTGCAAGGGACTATCAGAACCCTTGTACCACTTGCAACTACTGCAACTCATTTGAACAAGTCATAGAAGATTGTCCTGGGCTGTTAGCCAAACTTCATGAACGACGAGGAGGAAACCAACAAGTACAAATGATATATGCATAACCTCACGGAGTGGATCCTAGAGTCGTTGTTATCACTATAGGAGGTGTTGTTACAGGATAATATAGGGTGACTCTAGGGAATACTACAGAACAATCAGGAATCAGAAAAGCTATAGAGAAGACAGAAGAGTTTGACCCGAAGAAAGATAAACAAAAATTTGTGGAAGAAAGAAAAACATTCTGAAGAGATCATGCTTCTTCATCAAAGGATAGACCATAAGTAAGAGAATATGGAATGCCTCTGGAATTTCATCAATTTTCTTCTCCCAGAGAGGAAAAATAGGTAAGTAAGCTCATGGAATTTTTATGCACTTGCATTAATTTGATAAAGGATGAGAGCATTGTACAAGAGCTACAAAACTTTATCAGACAATATGAACTAGGAAAGGTAGATCCCTTACTAAATAGAGCGGTACACCAAGTATCTAAAAAGAGAAGGAAAAATAAGGAACTACATCTAAATGCTCAGATTGGAGATTATGATATAGATTATGTGGTCCTCGACTTCGGGTCGGAGGTCAATGTCATGACGAAGCAGACTTGGGCACTGATGGGAAAACCTAAGTTGATCTATTCCCCCATCGAGCTTAGGATGGCCAATCAGCAGGTCGGGAGCCCCTTTGGAAGATTGGAACATGTCCCTGTGGACATTGACGGGGTCAGAACATTTGTGGACTTCGAGGTGATTGAGATAGTTGATGATAGTTGTCCTTATCTCGCGCTATTAGGAATTGATTGGGCTTTCAACAATTCTACTTTTGTTTACTTGAAGAAAATAAGAATGACATTTGAAAGTGATGGACTTAGGTTGATCTCACCTTTGGATCTCGATGAATGTCGTAGATACACAGAGCCCATCAGAGAAGAAGACCATGCATACGAGCTAGAAAATATATACAAATTGACAACAAGACAACAGGATTACATCAATCCTACAGCATATGGAAATTTAAGCTGGCGAAGTGACAATGCATGTTCATCAGACTCAAAATAAGCACCGGAGAACTAGCAGAACAAAATGTATGAAGTATCTGCATAGAGATGTGCTAGATTGACCAAAGAAGTTCGCTGGATCGACACATGAGTAAGTAATTTTCCCACCTTTGATGGCTTAAATCATTTGGAAACTTTCTTTTCGGAATTTGAAGAAGTTGTACTAGCTCAACAAAGGTTTCTAGAATTGGAAGAGGCCTTGAAAGTAACTCTAGCAAGATGGTGGGGAACACATAATATGAACATCGCAGAATGGGTGCAATGTCATACTTTGTTGACAACGCGATTTTTAGAACAAGTCGAAGGATGTGAAGTTAGGTACATAGGTCAAAGATGTCTGAAAGACCATGTGCAAAGTTGTGAGGAATCCTAGAGAATAATTCCTCAAGAACAGTGGGTGCATAAATTCATCAATACTCTAGACACAATGCCTATCAACTTGTACCTTCAAGAGGAACTGCACCTTATCACTATTGATTGGAAAGGTATGACTCAGAACTTTATAACTACCTTTTTATTTGAAAGCCAATATCCTACAGTGGATCAAGTGTTACAGATTGTAAGACAAAGAGTCTTTGAGGACGCACCTAACCCCCCTTTGGAGCAAGAAGAGGATGAATGGACTGCGCCTCTTCAGAAATTGCAAGGCTGTTGCAATATAAATGCAGATGAAGACGATGATCCTAGAAATGTGAACATCATAGAAACAAAAGGACAAAGAGATGTAGAAGGACCAGGAGTTGAGCTACCTTTTATTGGACAACCAATAAAAATCAAGAAAATTTATATTGGAACAGAGAAAGTACCTAAGCTTGCTAATGTTGGAGATTACTAGGATGTTGCCACTATTGATAAGATCATAGAGTTACTGCATGAATACCATGACTTGTTTCCAACCAATTTCAGATATGAAGGGCATTAAAGGTCCCATGGGAGAGATGAAAATCCCCTTGAAACCAGATGCCAGGAGAGTCAAGAAACGAACCTACAGATTGAACCCTAAATATAAGGATAAAGTGAATATTGAATTAGAGAGAATGTTGGAAGCAGGAATCATAGAACCTATTGAAGAATCAGAGTGGATTAGCCCTATGGTGGTTCAAGACAAGAAAATAGGAGAGATCAGAATCTGTGTAGATCTCAGGAAGCTGAATGATGCCTGTTTGCATGACCCATTCCCTACACCATTTACTGACGAAGTGTTAGACAACATAGGAGGAAAGGAATTCTATCCTTCACCGTTGGATTCTCAGGTTATCACCAAATCAGGATTGCCAAGGAAGATTTCCATAAGACCACATTTGCAACAGAATGGGGATCTTACCAGTATACAGTGATGCCTTTTGGATTGAAGAATGAATTGACCATCTTTTCTAGGGTGGTGGTCGAAGCATTCAAGGAGTTTTTACATAAGTTTCTGGAAGCCCATTTTGATGATTGGACTATTTTCAACTTATTGCAGAATCATATTGAATGTTTAAGACTAATGTTGGATAAGTGCAGGCAATGTCAGATTTCCCTGAACCTGAAGAAGTGCATCCTCTTTTCACCCTTTGGAGTGTTGCTAGTCCATATTATGTGTAAGCATGGATTGTTGGTAGATCCATCTAAGATCGCCATTATAGTTGATTTACCCCCTCCTACTTCAGTCAAACAGCTGGACACTGCACTGGGACATACTGGATATTACAGGAAGTTCATTAAGGGCTATGCACAAATTACAACACCTATGGAGAAGTTGTTGAAGAAATATTGTCACTTTCTATGGACAGAAGAATGCTAGCAGAGCTTTGACACACTGAAATAGAAAATGGTTACTGCGCCTATTCTGGTTTTCCCAGATTGGAGCAAGGAATTTCATGTACACATCGATGCATCTTCTATTTCATTAGGAGAAGTTTTAGCAGAACCAGGAGCAGGAGACATTGACCACTCGTTATATTTTTCTATCCGGAAGCTATCAACAACTGAGATAAATTACACCACCACTGAGAGGGAAGGGTTAGCCATGGTGTAAGCACTGCAGAAATTTTGCCACTACTTGTTGGGAGGACACTTTAAAATGTTCACTGATCACTCTATGATGAAATACCTAGGAAACAAGCCAGTGTTGGGGAGAATAATGTGTATATGGCTTCTGTTATTTCAAGAATATGATTTTGAGATCGTGGTTAAGCCAGGGAGAATGAACAAAGGACCTGATCACTTGTCTAGGTTGTAACATGGAGAGGAACCTACTAGTTTGGAGGACACACTGCTAGATGCACAGTTGTTGGCCATCAGGAAGGTTGATGACCACTTCATAGAGATAGTTCAGTTCCTATCAACCAGAAGAGCACCTCATGAATACACAATCACCCAGAATAAACAACTGGTAGTGCACGCTGTAGAGTTTTCACTTATAGATGGACAACTATACAAGACGGGACCTGACGAGGTCCTAAGGAGATGTGTTATGGAAGAAAAAAGACCACTGATTTTAGCTGAATCTCATGAAGGCATCGCAGGAGGACACTACACAGGAAAAGAAACAATGCAAAAGGTTCTTAGAGCTGGCCTCTGGTGGCCTACTTTACACAGTGATGCTAAAAACTACTACAGAGCCTGCAATGTATGCCAAAGAGTTGGGAAACCTTCCAGAAGGGGTGAGATGCCCTTAGCACCCTAGATAACCTTACAGTCATTTGAGAAATGGGCCATTGACTTTGTGGGACCTATAAACCCACCAGGGAAGTGCACAAGAGCTAGATACATAATCACTGCGACAGAGTATTTGACTAGATGGGTCGAAGCAAGAGAAGTTAAGGATTGTAGTGCCACTACTGCTGTGCGCTTCATATTTGATGATATCATAACTAGGTTTGGTTTCCTGAAGATCCTTATGAGAGATCATGGCACACATTTTAATAATAATACTATTGAAGCCCTGACTGAGGAATTTTCAATTCATCACTAGAAGAGCACACCCTACCATCCACAAGCGAATGGGACAGTAGAATATTTCAATAAGATCTTGGAGACAGCACTGACGAATATTTATAGTGTGAACATGGATGATTGGGATTTAAGAGTACCAACAATATTATGGGCCTATAGAACCACTTGAAAGAAGGTAACAATGTAGACCCCCTTTAAGTTGGTCTATGGTCTAGAAGCAGTTGTACCCATGGAATATTTAGTTCCTAGCCTAAGAATTGTAGCCTTTACAGATATGGATGACAATGGCATTATTCAAGAGAGGCTCACACAGTTGGTCAAACTCAAGGAAGACAGATTTATTGTAGGTTTCCATTAGCAGGTTCAGAAGAAAAGAGAAAAGGTCTACCATGACAGACACATCAAGAAGAAAGCATTCAAGCAAGGAGATCTGGTATTGGTATATGACAGAAAGTTCATGAAGCATCCAGGGAAGTTCAGAACACATTGGCTGGGGCCATATGAGGTTTTCTATGTTATATAAGGAGGAGATGTGTAACTGAAGAATTTGAATGGAGAATGGAAGGAAGGATCGGTGAATGGGAGCCGTTTGAAATTGTACTATGACAACCAGTTACCTCGCAGCTCTCGGTAAAAACAAAAGGATAAGGGTCTAGGTACCAGGTGTAGTTGAAGCTGGGTACAAGACATAGAAAAGAAAGTCTACATAGAACGGGGAGGAACAGAGCAGCAAGCACAGATTGTGATGCGCATTCTTCAATTGAAGCAAAGCAGAAGGTTTAGATGAGAGTTCCTCAAGATGAGTCACATGTGAGTGTTGGAGGCCTGTTGGCCCTTGGTTATGGAATAAAGTGAAGATTAAAGTAGAAAAGATGAAATGTGAATTGTGCGGAAGACACAGTGACTAATATTGGGTTGAAGTGAGAAAAAGAGCAGAAAAGAAGGAGCGAAGTAAGAGAAAGCAAGTCGTTGGATGAGGAGATTGAGGATGACAGATCAGAAAGGAAGAAGGATTGTGGAGAACTCAGCAAGCGGAAAAATCCATCGTTGGATGCTTTGAAGCACCTCGCGGGAAGGAATGAAAGACAGGTTGGCGAAGCCCTGAAAATGCAGGTCAAGTTGACCAAGGGTTTTAGACACCTAGGGTTTTGGTATCTAGGGTTTTGACACTTAGGTTTTGGCCTAAGGTTATCAGTGAGCTATTGTAATGTATAAATAAGGGTCAAAAGGACTTGATACTGGTTAGATTAGGTGATGATGAGTAATTGTTGTTATTACTGAGGGAGAAGTATTATGTGGGGAGAGAAGTCTATGTTGTAATATATTCAGCTGGGTGCGAAGATCAACCCTGAAGTTGGGTGCACAGGGAAGGGAGAAAGAGAGGAAGAGAGAAAGAGAGAAGATTTGTAAGATAAGAGCGCATATAGAACTATAATCTTTCACCTAATATATTATAAAGCACAGTTTTGTGGACGTAGACCTAGGGAGAGGGTGAAACACATACATCTATTGTTGTGTGTGATTAATGTTGTGTTCTTTGTCTTTTGATTGTTATGTTATTGAATTATTTTGCTAGATATAAAATATACTATGAGAAGTAGGTTTAAACTGGTAACTGATATCTAGATACCGTGTTGTTCTTGTATTGGATCCAGTTTGTATTTCCTCTGGTTGTAGATACCTGTGTCTTACAACCCTCTATAACTACTTCGGGTGAGACTGCATATGCCTCGCAGGTGTTTTCGGAAGGGCCAGTAGTGAGGGCTTGTTGGTGCACTCTTAGAGCTAAACCCTTGGTCTTCCCCTGTTCCAACAATGCACAACATTGAAAATTCAATAATGTTTTAAGAAAATGTTAATTCTTAGGGAGTCAATATCCCTTTATAGTTAAGCACATGACTTGAATATTATCATCATTAAGAATCCTATCAAAGTCCCATCAAGCTATTCATATATCTTAATGTTGCAAATTCAATAATTTTTTTAAGAAAATGTTAATTATTTGGGAGTCAATATCACTTTATAGTTAAACACATGAATTGAATATTATTATCATTATGAATACTATAAAATTCCTAACAAGATGGTCATAGATATTAATGTTGTTGTATAATCAACAACCCAAGGTGTAAATGGTTATTCATAACCTAACCATACAATACGAGGTAGTAATAAAAAATGAATTGTGTACTAGTGCATAATTATGGAAAGATGCATTCAAAATGAAGTTGACAAAAAATCATAACATTTACAAAGATCCCAAGATGCCCAAACTCCAAAAACATGGAAAAAACATATTTTTTTCATAAGCACTAATTATTTTTATGACATGGAAATCAAAGACAACCCTTATCTTTGAACTTAATAAACAAGGTAAATAAGAGCAATGCTACAAGTACCTACCTAAGGTAAGTAAATTAAATAAACAATACATGTTGTAAGTACTCACCTAAGGTAAGTGTTATCCCCATTTCCTAGGGATAACTATGGAGATGATGTCTAGAGGACCTCAAGTTGTAGACATGGATTACTGAGAGACATATGGATGACAATGTCCTCTTGCACAGACAGAGGCTTGCTTCACCACCAAAGATCTCATATTCACACGATCGTATCTGCCACACCATATTTCTTCCGGAAGACATTGTGTCTTAGTCCATGAGGTACAAGATAGGTATTATGGTGAGTGTCGTTTCAATATTTGAGGAATTTGATTCTGTTGCATTTAAAATCTACTTTTGATTATGTAACGTATGCTTGGAAGTTATGCTCTTTTCCCTGTTTCACCTTGGTGGTTGACATTGCACCCTAGTAAGTGGTCACCCTTAGGGATGGGTTTTCTATTGGGATATCCCCTTGAAAAGAAATCGTACCATTCTCGATCATATTTACCACTATCCACACTTCACACCCTCATCTCCTTATCTTTTGGGATTTTTAGGTGTACTAACCCAAGAAGGGATTGTCCATCATTTCATGGGAAGAAGGGGTATTTTTAGGTGTACTGACCCAAGAAGGGATTGTCCCTCATTTCATGGGAAGAAGGGGTTGAAGGCCCAGAGGGAATGTAGTTGGAAAAAGATAAAATCCAATCATAAACCTTTTATATGCTCACCTAGGGATCCAGTGGAAAATGAAATGTCTCTCATAAGAAATTGATGGGACCTATATAAAAAAATAATAACAATGTAAATTCCAACCAAGGTAGAGCATGTGTGGGAAATGTTTTTCATGCTTAGGTAGAAGTCCCAAACATTGTCTTCAACTTCGGTAAGCATGATGTGACTAGGGTAGAGTCAAGGTGGGCAATATTTTTTATTCTTAGGTAGAAGCCCCAACTTGGATTCAACCTAGAAACATCTTAAAAGAACAAAAGGCAATAAATGAGCTTGGAAAAAGGATGCATTGAAAATGAAGGTGCAACACACCCTCTACAAAGGCACCCATAAATGAGACACTATGATCCCTTGTATGTCATGAACCCCATGCCCAAATGTCTTGCCCCCATACACTTCATCTTCTACACATGGCTTAGAGGGGGGTCCACCTGGGAAACACTCCTTGACTTAGGGGATGATTCACCCAATAGGTCACTTTGTCAACCCTCCCATACCTAAACTTGGAAAGTTGCATAGGGTTTTTGAGAACTTGTTTAATTTGACGAGTTGTTTTTTGATGCACATTATTAGATGACTCTTTTATTTATTTTATTTACTTATCATGGTATGTTTGACTTGAGATCCTTGGAGGGAATTTTCATTGACTTTGCAAGACCTTGCTTGGTGGACAGTTTGGAGGAACAAGCCTAGCTTGGGATTCCTTGGGGCATGAATCCCATAGGGTGGATACCATGGTCCGCACACCGGATGATGATGAAAACCTTTGGAGGCTTGAGAGGCACCTTGAAATACCTCACCTATTTCCTACAAGCCCAATGTTTGGTCTTTGGAGGTCAAAAATTAATATTTAGAGGACTTCACATCACCCTAGGGATAGAGTTTGGTGTGGTGGTGTGGTTTACTTGACACTTGGAATATTTTGGATGGATAGAGGCCTTGAATTGATAGAGGATACCCTAGAGCATGAGAGAGAGGCCTTTGGAGGCCCAATGTTTCATCTCCAAGCTCAACGATTTGCTAAAAGTGCCAAAACATTTCCCTAAAGGGGTGACATCATGCTTCTTTTAGGGTTTCTTATATGCAACATCAAATTTAAAATTGTAAAGGGGAAAAGTAAGGGTTGTTGGCCCCTTTCTTTGTGTTTTACCCTAAATTTAAGTGGACAAACAATTTTTAGAACTTTTTTATAAATAAGGATCATTTCCTTTTCATTTTTATCATAGCTCTCCCATTGTGAGAGGACTACTTGGCTAGAATTTGTGCCCCTCTTGGAAAAATTATTTCTCTCTCTCTCTTGTGATATGGTTTGGCTCTTTTATTATGGAATTAAGTGGTGTGCTATCTCTTGGAGGCTCTTTCTCTTGATTTTATGGTGAAAAATACTTGGTAACTAGGGTTTGTCTTGGCATTTTTGGGGAATTGATAAGGAAAATATGCACTTTTTTAGGTTTCTTTCTTGTTCCATGGTTGTTATTGGCTATATCCTTGGAGGAGTATAATGTTTTACAACCTCTACCAATTTTTATCATTATTTTTGTTGAAAAGGCTATTGCAAAGGTTGCTAGGAGGAGTAAAATGGTTTACACCCTCCTAGACTTTACCTTGTTAGGGTTGCTATCTCAAGGGAGTAAAAGGGATTACACCCCTTGAGATTTAGTATACATAAATTAATAAAAGAAGACTCCATAACCCATCTGGAAAGGCACTAATATTTATTTTCATTGGAGAAATAAATTGCTTGCATTGGTAAACATGATTTAGCGAGATATTGATTTTTTTCAAGTTGGAATATTTTCTTGATTCTTTAAGCTTGTTAAATCCTCTAGGGAATCTTGATTGGCCTAGTATTCTTGGAGATATAATTGAATAAAATATAAATCCATTAGAGATGCAACAAATCACTCTATATCTTCAATTTTAACTTGCTTTTCAACCGTGGAAATTTTCTTGTAAGCCAATACTATCATTCTACTTCTTATTGGTGAACTTTTTTTTCGGATTACTTGCTTATTCTCATGGTTGAAACTTGTTGGTATAGAAAATATTTTCTACAGACACTTGGATGTCACAAATAAATTCTGAAAACATCATACAACAACCCTCTAATACCATTAAAGTTTGTGTTAAAGTATTGGGAACTAATCTACTTATTTTATGCTTGATTTCTCAATAAATATTTGATTCTTTGAGTGGTTATATTTGTAGTAATTAGCTATATTATTTTCTGATATATATTCTTGTTTACTGGAGTATTTTAGGACAAAAAACTTAACTTCTTATCCACTTAATATTTAGGCCTCTATGCTCATCTTTTCTTGTGTCTCGGGAAGGTAAAACTATCTTATGTAGGTACATTACTTCTTGGAAACCTTACCTCATAAATGAGACTTCATCCCAAGCCTTCCATCTCTCCAAAAATTGACCTGTAGGGGCCTCACTTCCATAACCTCACTTTCCATCTCTTTTCCCCCTAGGGTCACTCAAGATTCCCCCCTTGTGATGGATTTATCCTTCACTAAAGTGAGGGGAGGGTTTATCTAAGGTGACACTCGGTAGACTCTCCCATAGTTATTGCCATCTCATGGATTGGGTCGGGCTTTGCCCAACCTACAGTTTGTGTGATAATAGTAAATAAATAAAATAAACAATAAATGCATTTTGTGATGTGATAGGTATTACTTCTTAAATATTGATATGTGATAGGTATTACTTTTTAAATATTTATATGTGATAGCCATTACTTTTTAAATAATTTTTTTAAATAAAAAATATAAAACTACCTTTTATTGAATAAAATGTCATTTTCCTATTCTTCATAAGTAACTACCTAATACAATGATACATCAACATACAATTGTGAATGTTGTGTTACAAAGTTACGATAGGTTTTTCCTCAAAAAAAAAATATAAATAAATAAGTACTTTAAAATGTTTAAAGTGTATAAATATTAATGAGTATAGTTAGCCATAACAGTGTGTGCACCTTCTGGATTAACTGTATATGAGTTTTTGAAATGTCTAACATTTTGAGTGGACACTCCACCTATTATCAGGGACAAGTCATGGAAAAGTACAGTTATCCATGTTCTCTAGTTAATACATGACATGTTGTTGTTGTGTGTACATCATGTGAGCTTTTAGACAGACATTGTTATCAGTCTAAATAATCATTGTTTTCTCTATGAATTTGAAAATAGATCAGTTAACCTTTTGTATTGATATTTTCCTGAAAAAACATTATGTGATGCAAATCCAACAAAACGTCATTGGCATGAGTACTAAGATTATAGACCTTCAACTAGGAATCAACATAAGTTTCAGTGTTATTAAAAAATTCAAACTCTATTGTTAACAAAGTTCTCGACTACAAAACCCTCTTAAGAACATTTCCTTCAGGTAGGAGTTACAGTTCTAACTACTACTACTATTAACCCATAACATAACTAACCATTTTAATCACAGACTCATCAACATATAAAGTTAAGACATCCTTATACCTACTAGGTTGACAATAAATGTAAAAAAATCATTTTTAACAAATGATATCGGTTAACCTTATACAGAGACTCCAACTTGTCGTCAATTATTAGTCAATCTCAGAGTGTGACTCGACCTATATAATTTTCTTAAATGATACATTTATACAATAAAATTGAATAATTTTATTTCTTTGTATTTTTTTTCCCGCGACTATTCTCCACTTGTTTAGTGTAGTGACTGAACTTATATTTTATTGAGCATTTATGTCTTACATAAGTCAAAGTAACAACACATAAATGTCATTTATAACCCAAAATAAAATATAAACACTCTTTTATAATGGTATCTATTATCTACCCGTTTAGCACTTCAACTCTTCAATAATGAGTGTCAATTTTCACATACAACTCTATGTGGCCAATTTTCAAATCTAAAATTGCTTCCTAGTGAGCTAATAATAAACCCTAGCTATTATCACTAAACAATTTTACATTGAAAATTATTGACAGAAAATATATGCAGTGAAAACAACAAGGTTAGAGATGAATCATCAATATACATGAGACACAAATTTTTTGTTTTGTAACTTTGTCAATTTCAAAAATTTTGAGGGAAAAAACAACCCTCCCAACCAATACAAATCCACCAAAATATGAGGACAACCTTGTCCTGCAATAACCAAAAAAATTAGAAAATAAACCTCAACAAGTCTTTAGAAATTTCCTCTTCCCACAAATCTATTACAGACCACCTGCATGGCCTATTGACATCAACTTTATGACTACCGACGTTATCCTGTATGGACTTGCTCCTTCCCAAAAACCCTGTATAGACGTACACGACTGTTCCCATTGCAACCAGCATATGTACACCATTGTCCCCACTGCAACCCGCGTACATACATGTTTGTTCCCACTGAAACTTGTGTACGTGCTCGAAAATCTATACAGACACTTCCGTACATTTTTCTCCACTCATATATTTTATTCCTTTTGTGCCTCTCTCTCTCTCTCTCTCTTCCAGACATGTAGTTTTCTTTTCCCTACCAAGAACAAAAAATAGAGACTCCTCAACCCTAGGCCAGATTTTCCATAGTTACAGAAATTTCCCTTACTAAAATCTCCAAGCTCCTTGACACAAGAACATACTCACTTATGCCAACTCCATCATCACACTATGTCACAAATGATTTTTCATAATATCTCCTATCCTTTTATAGGACTCCAATAAGTGAGTTTAGGAACCCCTTCTAAACTCAACAATTAATTAGAATATTGTAATCCTCTTTGTGCGTGTGAAACCCCAACACAAGCCTATAAATCCCATCAACTTTCCCATCAGGCCCTACCCTTAGTCCAAGGACGATTTCACTGAAACAAAAGGCTAATCTGGTGCCAACAAATATTCTCACATTCTTGATAATTTGACCTATTGTGGGAATACCTTCCAAAGCTACAATATCACCAACAATCCCTCTTAGTGAGAAATGTATCCCATCCATCATCATCGGGATGTACCTTTATCTCACACACTGGAAGTGACTCTATCTCATATACTGCATCTGCTACACTCCAATCCTCTTGATTGGCTACTCCTTCTATCACCAAAGAAAATCCTTCTCTCCAATCCTCTTGACTAGCTGGATCCTTGGTCATTGAAAAAAAACTTGTTGAAACAAATGGATCCTTCATGGAGATCTCACATGCCCTAGAATCCTCCTGTATCTAAACCTCCTGTCTGGCCTTCTCAACCCATGAAACCTAATTGGAAGACTCTTATTTTCCACCTATACTTGAAGATAGTCTCCCTCTGGCTGAGTGATGCTCTCTTTGATCCTTTTGACTCCCCCTGAAGTCCAACTTCCTCTACACTATCCTAGGAGGTTGCTCCTCCCTACTAGATCTTGAGGATTGAATCCCTCTGAACTTTGGCTCCCTTTGAGCCAATATCATTTGTGGAGATATTTTATCTCTCTGAACCTGTGCTACTAGTGGGGATTCCTGTCTCACCACTGGTAGAGCTACCTTCCTCATCACTAGTGGAACTACTTTCTCCTCCTCATCTATCTCTATTCTCTTGTTGGTCACAAAACACATAGGCTTTCCCATCAACCTATATAGGTTTCCCTCCCTAACCTCAAGAACCAATATATGGTATCCCTATATAGGTTTCCTTCTCGAAATAATATATGGTATCCCTTCTTCTCAATCTCTGAGACTGAGAGAACACTCCTCCTGAGTTCTGGTACCCATAACACATTTTACATCCTCAAAACTTATCTTTAATCCAGCCTAAATGATACAATACAATATCCTCGTACTGCATGATTGGTTTCTCATACCAAGCTCCACACACAAGTCTGAGCCAGTCTCTGTGAAGATTTCAAACAAATCTCATGCACCTATAATATGGAAAGAGGCTCTACTATCCAACAACCAAGTCCCCCTAATGGGAATTGTACCTGAAATGGAAGAGACCAACAAGATATCCCTTTGGAACCTTTCTACAACTGCATCAACCATTGTTGTTGATGTTTGGTGCCTCCTTCCTCTTCCCATGCGATGTGGAAATTGTGAAGCATAATGAGCATAATCATGACACTTAAAACATCTAATCTTGCTAATATCCTTCTTCTATCTTGGTTCTAGAGATGCTTGTCTCTCAAGAGAATCCCTTCTCCCTGAAAAACCTCTTCTATCTAGAGAACCTCTTCTTCCCTTCGTAGTGCGGGATGTAAGGGCCTGGTTCTCATCACTACTACTCTTTACCATACCATCCATATCATCTCTGGACATTTATCATATCTCCTCTTGGATACAATCATTCCATAGTCTATCAAAGTATGGTAACTTCTCTCATGCACAGAGCCCCTGCACAAATGGTTCCCAAGACCTGGGAAGACCTTTGAATTCCACATTCATCAACTCAGTGATGGGTGTTCTATATGCACTAAAAAACACTAAAAACCCTCAATTAAATTGTCAACACGGGGTAAGTAAACTTAGATTTGTAGCACTATATGTGCCAAGGCAGAAAGGCTACAGGTAGTATAGTGTAACTAAGGAAATGGGATATTGAAGGGCTAATCTATTCAAGCAAAGACTATTAATGATCAAACCCTACTAAGAAGCTTAAACTATTTATCCTAAGTAACTTTTGAACAAAGGATTGATGGATAGTCCTAAAAAATCAACTGAAAACCCTACTTAATCATGACAATAAGCAAAAACAAACTATTTATTTAATCTATCTAATGAGAAATAACAACAACAAACTACTTTAATTAACCTACTCAAATTCAATAATCAACTATCCTATTAAATCAAGTAAATAGACAAGTAACTACCCTATCAAAGAAAGTAAACAAGCAATCAATCAACGAACTAACCTATGATAACTTATACAACAAGTAAACTAATCAAGATTACTCAATAAGAAACTAATCAAGCTAATAAGCAAGTGAACTCTATTCTTAAATTAAACTTCATAATTACTTCTAATTTATTAAAGGAAATCTTAATCTATTAGATTGAAGGCATCATGAAAAATAAAATTAATCAACAACTACTCTTTAATCTATGATAAAAAAACTATTCTTTAATCTACCAACGCAAGAAGACTATCTTCTAATCTACAAAAGAAAGGAAACTATACTCTAATCTATAAAATCAAGAAAGCTCAAATATAGTGTTGATGATTATGTCTCCAGTGTCTTATGATATCATGATGGCATTTAACAATGAACGATAACTCAAAATCAATATTGACTTCGATAGAAAAGTGAAAAGTGTGAATTAGATTGTTGGCCCTTGGGTTTGGATTAAGAAAGAAAGTGAAGAGAAAGGAAAGGAAAAGGCAAAGTGCGAACTCCACGGAAGACACATTGACTGAGATTGGGTCGAAGTGGTCAAAGAAGAAGAAAAGAAGGAGTGAAGTAAGTGAAAACAAGTCGTTGGATGAGAAGATCGAAGAGAACAAATCAACAAGGAAGATGGATCGTGGACAACTCAACAAGATGAAAAATCCATCAATAGATGCTTTGGAGCACTTCATGGGAAAGAAGGAAAGACAGGTTGGCAAAGCCCGAAAAACATGGGTCAAGTTGACCTAGGGTTTTAAAACCTAGGTTCAGACCTAAGGTTTTCCAAGAGTCATTGTAATGTATAAATAAGGACCTATATGAGAGAAGAGGGGTTCGTTGTTGGTCAGAGGTTGGTGCTAAGTTGGTTGAGTGTTCATCGTTAGTGTTGTTGTGGGAGAGAGAAGTGTTGAGTGTGAGATCCTTCAGGTATTGTAAGATCTTCAACTGGGTGTGAAGATCAACTCTGCAAATGGGTGCACATGGATTGGAGAGAAGAAGAGAAAGAGAGAGAGATCTACAAGTTAAGAGCGCAAATAGAACTGTATGTTTTGATATAATATCAAGAAACACAGTATTGTGGATGTATCCCTAGGGAGAGGGTGAACCACATATATCTTGTTGTTCTGTGTGATTGATGTTGTGTTCTTTTACCTTCTGATTATCCTGTTATTGCATCATTGTGTTAGATCTGAAATATAACTGCGCAATAGGCTTGAAGAAGATAAAGAATAACTAGTTGTTCTGTGTAGTTTCCTTGGATCCACTTTGTATTTCCTATGGTTGTAGACACCTGTGTCCTACAACCCCCTATTGCTACTTCGGGTGAGACTTCATCTGCTTCGCAGGTGTTGTCGAAAGGGTCAGTAGTTAGGGTTTTGGTGGTGTGTTGTTGAAGCGTTGAACCCCGGGTCTACCCTTGTCCCAACAAATGGTTTCTTCGTAGGGACTAGGATCTTCTTGAGGGAATGTTAAGGTGGTTTCTATTATAACATAAACTTGTCAAAGTCTTGTGAGTTATGGTTTTTACCTAAGTATGTAATTTTTCCTATTTTTCCTCCTTTTGCAGAATCGATCGTAAGGTTTTTCCTCTTGGCTTGTAGTTTTTTTATGTTTATCCTCATCCGTTTGATCAACCTATTTTCCTTATTGGATTGCCTTAGAAATATTGGCCCTAAGCCTTTATGTTTTCCTTGAATTTGATCACCTCTTTTTACCTCTGTCGCTGATCCTCTTATTTTCCCAATCCCTCAGCCAGTCATCCAAGTGATCATTCACACGCCACAACCAAGCGCAACACTTAAAGTGGTTTGATGTGGAAAATCAAGTGAGCAAGCAATATTAACTTTCAACAGCGGAGATCCATCGAGCAGGTCAGATCGACGGCCATCAAGTGATCGGGACCATACAGCTGCACGAAGTATAGCATGAGGCAAAGTTACGAAATCATGATGCCATCCTGGTCGTCGATCTTGGGAAGGGTGTGTGGCGCAGGATCGACATTTCCCTGACTTGCAATATGGATCAGTCAAAGGGTCGAGTCATGAGGACTCGCGAAACATAAAGACGCAAAATAATTGGGGCCGTCCATTCTAGCAGGGCACGTGGTGCCAGATCCGAGCTGCAGAGAAATTCATTTTAGGAAGACAGAAGTGAAAAGTGTCGACATCCCTAGCCCCCAAAAATTGATATGATATGGGTTGTCTGATGCAAAGATATGCATGTCGCCTGATCTAGGTGATCGCAATTTCATGACTTGGAGTTTTGAGCATGGAGCACATCCCAAGTTCGCGAAATGAGAAATCATGACGCACCTAAGAATTAAACCCATGATCATAGCCCAGGGTCGTATGGAAAGAAGGGACATAAAGAGAAGTAGGTTCCTATTGAGCAGTGGGTGGTTGATATTGTTCAAGCAAATTGATTGGGGTTGTTAAATTCAAAGAAGATCTGACCATCGATCTAGATGGTCATTTTGCGAGATTGAGCATCGAGATATTTGAAATCAAGGGGAGTGAAAACTCCCAATCTGTGAAATCTCAAGATTTCATATGTATAAGCATGAGGTCACAACCTGTGGTCGCGTGGGAAAGGGATTGGAGCCACACAAAGGATCGAAGCACCCATCTTGGTCACATAGAAGGATCCGCGTGGCTTCAAGGTGCCAGAGTTGACTCAAAGGACTTGTGAGCTCGCCTGGAACATTCATGGGTGTTAGGCTTCCTCCTAATCCCAATTAAAGAAGTTAATGAAAATGGGGAAAGTGGTTGAAACCTCGTTTCACCACATAAATGGAAAGCATGGAAAATCTGGCCATGAAGGGTAGACTGTCAGTCAAAAGTTCCCCTGTCATGGATTTTCTTGTGAATCCCATGCCGATTTGATCTTGCATCTGATAGAAGAATGCAAGTGCAGGATGACAGAAGAATGTTCAAACACAAATCTTTGAATGTGTTAGTCAGGTCACACTTCTGGCAGTGGAAATTGCTCTGAGTATAAATACTCAGTTTTGACATTTTGTTATGGTCAATGGTAGAACAAAGCTCCTGTATTGTAAAGTTTTAAGTGAAGCTTTTGGTTCTCTGGTTATGTGTTGTAGTTTGAGATTTCTTGTTTGATGACAGTTATATTTATTGCTCCATCTTATTTTCTTTTGATACTGAAAGAGTTCATGATTGGTTGATTCACATGAATTGTTGTGAGTGTATTATGATGAATGTTCAATTATAGTGTCGTTATAACTTCTTTCAGTTTCCTTGAGATTTGAATTCAAGACGATCTTGTGTTTAAGGTTTTCCTCTTTGGGATGCTAGGAGACCTGATGTCTGGGACATACCTCTACACTACCCTCACCAATGTCTTCCCTCTACTCACCCTTACTCCAACTTACTAACTGAAGTTAAATCAAGACCTCACCTACTTGTGCATACCAACCTAGTTTTCTGAGTTAGGGAAATATAATCCCGTATCTGTGTCCATTAGACCCCTTTAAAATTTAACCATTGTGACATATAAAATGATGGGTACTGGTCTTACCTCTGCTGCAATCCAGAGGTGACTTCTGGTGTTAATATTTCTGGCACCGTTATCGGGGATGAATCGAATATTTTCCCTGGGATTGAATGACAAAGCTTATTGATTCCAAAGGTGCATCAGAACTCTATACATTGAAGATTGCAACTATGCACCTGGTGACTCCACTGTTTCAGTTGTGTCTTCTAGAGGCAAACACATGAGGTTTACTCCACATCTTCCTTTAGCAACACCTGAAGCTGACCTAGATAAAATTATCAGAAGATGAAAGACCCTCTAGGAAGGTACTTCTACTACTAAACCAGGTATTTCTAATGATTTTCACTTTTCTCCCATAGCAACTCCAGTAGTTGTTTCTCATTTTCCTATTACACCATCTGTCGGAGCTTCTAGAATTTTTATTTTCGAGAGTTTTCCTGCTGATTTCCCCTCTCCTAGTTTCACTACTCTTCCTCCTATTACAGTCCCTATTTCGATAGAGTGGGAAACCTATGTTGCCTCAAGCCCTATGGATTTTCCTCCAAATCCTCTATTGTTTCCTATTTCTCCCAGAAGCACAGCCCCAACATTACCTGTTCGAACTCTATCTCCTTCTAGTTCTCCTCCAGTTCACATCCAAATAGCTGGTGCTAATCCTCCTAGGAACCAAATGGTTGACATATTAGCTGCTAGATACACCTACCTAGTTTTACCTCAGCCTATGAATTCTCTCCCAGCCACAGATTACCTTAAGTACATGCCCCAGTTCACAGGGGAGGGAGACATGACTGCAGAAGAGAAAATTTCATCCTTTTATAGATTTGCAGAGATTCAAGCCATCGAAAATGAAGATGTGTGGATGAGAGTTTTGGTGCAAAGCCTTGATGGTGATGCCAAAGATTGGTTTAAGGATTTGCCTCCTGGATCTATCGATGGGATTTCTTCTCTGGATGATGCATTCCTAAGGCACTGGGGGAATAAAACGAATCTCCTTTATTATATTACAGAATTTGAGGCACTTAAGAGAAAGGAAGGGGAATCTGTTTCAGACTTCTCGAAGAGATTTAACAAGATGTATAAAAAGATTCTAGCTGAAGTTAAGCCCACATAAATCTATGCCAAAATGACTTATGGTAACACTTCCAGCCCTAACTTTTGCCTCTTGTTGAGAGAAAGAAAAGATACTTCCCTGGCTCATATGCAAGATGCATCCCTTGAAGTAGAATCCAATATGTTGGAAGCTGACAAACTTAGGGGTAAAGCTGATAGAGACAGGAGAATGGGTATGTCTGAAACCCCAACTTCTATTTCCTCTGTTTCCCCCCCTCAAACGGATGAAGTGACCAAGCTACTAAAATCACTTTCTGCTAGAATGGAAAAGATCGAATTAGAAAGAAAGCAGAACTACAGAAATCCCCAAAATGTTGATAACATAGAGGCCTAACAATACTCCTCAGATTATCCAAAGAGACCAGAGGAGTAGTGTAAAACACCCACTATCGTAATTTTTAAAAATTACGGGTTAATCTCCCGTACAGGAGAAATCTCCACAAACCCGTATTAGTGCAAATGCCAATCCCTGACTTTATACCAGGATTGGGGGTTCCTTCTATCGGGGTTTTGACACCCGCGGTGTCTTGACAACT
>CBVK0100413346.1:0-19788 GCA_900067695.1 Picea abies | reverse complement strand
GCTCTTCCGATCTCACTCAGCTATTTCATGAGGATCACATAGGTGTGTGATCATCTTACAGCCATAGGGGAGAAAACACTCAAAGTAGAGCTCGTGAATGTGGCATTGAATGGTCTTACCAAGTCATGGGAACCATTTGTCAAGGGAGCCTGTGCTCGGGAGAAACTCCTAGATTGGCAGAGACTTTGGGATGATTGCATCCAGGAAGAAACTCAGGAATCTAAGAGCAGCAAGCAGGGAAGTAGTGAAGAGAAATTGGCTCTTGCCAGTAGGACAAAGAAGGGAAAAGAAAAGGGTTCTAGAAAGAAGGGTAACAATGATGGAGGATCATCGCAACCAAGGAAGAAGGACTTGAGTAAAATCAAGTGCTTCTATGTCATAAGAATGTACATTATGCATCTCAGTGTTCAAAGAAGAAGAAGGGTAAAGGAAGGACACAGACAACAGCATCAACAGAGACGCAGCTTGATGATTTTGCAACGAAGTTTGAAAAGGATTACTCATTGGTTTCTTTCCTTTCTACCAGCACAGCTATGAGGAGCACATGGTTCTTGGACAGAGGTGCATCTCGTCATATGACAGATGCACGGAAACTATTTAGCAGTCTGACAGAGAAGGACTCGGATCTTCATGTGCAACTTGGTGATGATGCCAAGTATGCAGTAAAGGGAGAGGGAACAATTACGTTCCAGCTTGAGTCGGGAGGTTCATTTGATGCCTAAGATGTGCTTTAAGTACCAGGTTTGTAGAAGAATTTTCTTTAAGTCTCGGCTATGGAGGACAAGACTTTTGTCGTTAATTTTCAGAAAGGGAAAGTACTCATACGTCCAGAGAAAGCTAGCTCGAACAATGCAGTGATCATTGGGGTTAGAGAGGGCATTTTATACAGGTTGCAAGGCAAGCTTGTTCAATCTTTGGTACACGACAATGACAACCTATGTGAGTTGTGGCACAAGAGGTTGGGACACCTACACTACAAAGCATTGTCAATTCTGAGGGGGATTGTTACAGGTCTTCCAAAGTTCAGTATTGAGCAACAAGGAGTGTGCAGAGGGTGTGCACTTGGCAAGAGTACAAAGGTTGTCTTTCCTAGCAACAAGAGTAGATCCAAGGGGATCTTAGACCTTATCCATTCAAATGTGAGTGAGTCGATGTTAGTGGCATCAGTACAAGGATCGTCATACTATGTGATGTTTATTGATGATTTTTCCAGGAAAACCTAAGTCTTCTTTAGGGCACAAGTGGAGAACCAGATAGGGAAGAATATCAAGGTCTTGAGGTCAGATAATGGGAGAGAGTACACCTCCTATGAATTCAAGGATTTCTGCAAGGAGGTAGGGATTAAGAAGGAGTTGACATACTCATACAACCCTCAACAGAATGAGGTTGTGGAGAGAAAGAATTGATCCATCATCGATTCTATCAGAGCTATGATACATGATCATGAGTTTCTTATGGTTCTTTGGGTAGAGGCATGTAACACAACGATATATGTGCATAACAGGAGTCCTCATAGGATATTGGGGGACAAGACTCCAGAGGAGGATTTCTCGGGAGTGAAGCCAAAGATTCGTCATTTGCGGATCTTTGGTTGTCCACTCTACAACCATGTGCCTATGGAGAAGAGGACAAAGCTGGAGCATTCAGAACATAAGGGTATATATGTGGGGTACAACAAAACATCAAAGGCTTACAGGATCTTCATTCCATCGTAGAGGAAGATAGTTGTGAGCAGAAATGTTAAGTTCGAAGAGAACTTGACATGTAGGAGATATCAAGAGTCATCAGTAGTAACAGAGGACAAGGAGCAACAAGCTCCGAAGGATGAGAAACAATCATCAATTTAGACTTCAAGTGGGGAGGAGGAGTTAACCCCTTCCAGTTCTTTCAAGAGACCTAGGTGGCTATTATAGACATTGAAGGATGTTGGTGAGGCTCTTACGAGTGTGATCAGAGAGCGCAGGCCTCTGAAGAAGTTTCTGAAATATATGATGCTTATGAGTAGCATCATTGATGTTGAGCCTTCCAGTTTTGAGGAAGCAACAGATCAACATGTATGGCGAGATGCCATGGTAGAAGAGTACACCTCTATTATGAGGAATGATGTTTGGGACATATTACCAAGACCGGAGGGGAAGTCAGTAGTGAGTTCCAAGTGGCTCTACAAGATCAAACATACTATAGATGGTAGCATCGAGAAGTTGAAGGCGAGGTTTGTGGAAAGAGGGTTCAACCATAAAGAGGGAGTGGACTGCAAGGAGACTTTTGCTCCCATCACCAGGTATGCTTCCATTCAAGTTGTTATTTCTATTGCTTCAGTGATGAGGTGGAGGATACATCATATGGATGTGAAAACAACTTTCCTCAATGGGATAATTGAGGAGGAAGTATACATAGAGAAACCTTAGGGCTTTGAGGTACGTACATGGGAAGGAGTCTCATGTGTGTAGGCTTAAGAAAGCCTTGTACGGACTGGTATTCCATGATTGATGGATACTTGCAAAGTATGGTTTTACCAAGAGTGAATAGATCCTAACTTGTACTACATACTTGTTGGGGCAGATCCACTCATCTCGGTTATGTACGTTGATTATTTGTTTCTCACAAGTGCAGAGGAGCTTATTGCAGGGTGCAAAGCAGACTTGGCTAGTGAATTTGAGATGAAGGACATTGACTTGATGCATTATTCCTTGGGATTAGAGGTAATGCAGGAATCGAGTGAAATCTTCCTTGGTCAAGGGAAGTATGCAATAGAGATCTTGAGGAGATTCAGGATGGAGGATTGTAGATTGATGGCTACACCTATGGTTACCAATCTGAAAAAGGTTGTAACTTCATATTCAGAGTTGGTAGATCCCAGGATACAGGCAGTTGAGAGGGTCCTTGATGTATTTAGTCAACATTGGGCCAGATATTTGTTTTGTTGTGAACACCTTGAGTCAGTTCATGGTGGCGCTGAAGCAAGTGCATTAGATAGCAACAAAACATGTGCTCAAGTACTTGATAGGTACAGTGGAGTATGGATTGAGATATCTTGGAGGAGATGGAGTGGAGTTGCAGGGATATACAAACTCAGATTGGGTAGGGAGTGTAGTAGACAAAAAGAGCACATCAGGGTGTTGCTTCAACTCGGGATCAACAGTGATTAATTGGTTCAGCATGAAGCAGAATTTTGTAGCACTCAGTTCAGCAGAGGCAAAGTATATGGCAACGAGTATGGCTAGTTGTGAATCCATTTGGCTTCACAAATTGCTTACAGATTTATTTGATCTGGAGTTGGAGCCTACAATGATATACTGCAATAATCAAAGTTGTATCAAACTCTCAAAGAATATAGTATTCCATGATAGGTCCGAGCATATTGAGATCAGATACCACTTCATTCAGGGTAGGATCCAAAAGGGAGCAGTGAAGCTTTAGTATATTTCCACAAATGAGCAGGTTGCAGATATTCTAACCAAACCCTTGGTTAAAGGGGAGTTTTTGTTCTTTAGAGACAAACTTGGAGTGGTGCAGAATACCTTCCTCACTAAGAGGGAGTGTCGATGTTAGTGGTAGCATCAGACAGGTATTTCTGCACAAGCCTATGTGTCTAGACATGTGGAAATTGTCCAAAGCCTTATATCCTTGAATTTACTTTAGTTAAAGGACTTATTAAGGTGAATTACTTTTATTAATTAATTATTTGAATTAGTTGAGTTATTTAAGGAAATGCTAAAAATTAACATTTAAACTTAGCCATTGATCTCAAGTGAGGTGAGAAGTAATCTCAACCATCAATCGCTTTGGAGATTAGGTGTAGGTTATAACTCAAGATTATAAAAACAAGGCTAAGGTAAAGGAGAAGACACTTGATAGGAGTTGTGTTGAGAGAGTCGACATACAGGGTTGGATCACGAAGGACTGTTTTTTAAGGAGATCTTTGATAAGTGGAGAAGGACTTCCATCTAGAGATCATACAGGTCAAGGAGAAGAGAGAACAGAGGCAGTCGCAAGTGAGTTTCAGTCAGGTGAAGCCACAGGAAAGGGTTGTGTCATACAGAGATTGTCGTACAGTATTTTTGTACATGTACGCGGACACAGTGGAGACATACGCATATATGTGGGTGTGCAGAAGAGACAGTCATGTATACCTCGAAAAGCATGCAAATCTAGATCGTACAGCAGAACAAACTTTTTCAGGTTTGTCTACAGTTGTAATTCTCTTAGTGGGCCATTATCCTTGTTACGGAAACCCTGATTTGACCATAATAAAAGCATTTAAGTAGCAGTTTTATCTCCGAGTTTTTTCCAGGGATATCTACCCAAAAATATCTGTGTTTATGTGTGCATGATTTGGTTTCCAGTTTTGCTTCCACTAGATTTATTTGAGTTGAATATTTCAATAGTCTATTTTTTTTGTGTGAGTTGCTAATCTGATATGAAGTAAGAAAATAACTAGAGAACAAGATACCTAGGTGATGGAGTAAGAGGCTTTCAACACTCTCACCCACAAGTGTCAAGGAGGAAGTGATGATGAAAAAATGAAATGAGTGCTAGCCTTATTTATATAAGGTAACCCTAGCACCTTTGTCCACAAAATGTCAATAATTCAAGTTACAAGTGGGGTCAACCCCTCAAAGTACCCTCTATAATAACAATAAATGCAAAATGGTCATCATAAAGCCACATGTTTGGTGACGTCAAACCTCCAAGAGGTGAAGGAGGACCTCCCAGGGCCATGTGTCATCATCCAAAGTGAAAGCAAGGTGGGAGAATTCCATGCCACCTCAAATCATCATGTGGTGTCCATGTGGCAAGCAAACCCCAACATCTCCATCAAACCCTAGCATGACATCATCTTCAAAAAGGGCCAACGTCTAAGGTGTGAAGGATGGCATCCATGGTGGAAGAGGGTGCATATCATCTTTGCATGTTATCCAAGCCACACCAAGTACAACGTCCTCCATCAAGTAGATGGGAAATGTGTGGGTGTGCACTTCAAAGATGGGCTTCCTGCCCATAAGTGTGTCATCATGTCCATATATGTCAAAATCAAGCCCATCAGTCCATCATCCAAGGTCCAGAAGATGTGAGATCTTGTATCTGAGTGTGTCAAGCCACCTAGTGACTCAATGCTCTGCATCACACGTGCCATATCTTTCAATAAAGGCACAACGTCCTGGGTGAAATCCTGGAGCATCCTTCAAAGTACAATGTCAGGTGCATCCAAATCAAACAAAGCATGAAATTAAGTAAAGTCAATGTTCATAAGATATACTAGTCCTTAGATCATCCAAAGTAAGTTGTTACTTAAGATATAAGCCACAAAAACAGTTTACATCAAGTATCCCCTTCAAATTTCACATTAGTTCAAAACTTTATGTAAGTTGGTAAGTTTGAATATGGGGGGATCATCATCAGACCCTATTAGGTGTGCCAACCAAAACAGTGAAAGAAAAGACCCAAGTAGAGGGATATATCTTGAGGGAAGTAGGAAAGAAAAGAACCCTTCAAGAGTAAGTGTGATAGTGGTACATGTTGGGGTTACTTCATGGCTTATGGTGTCATTTAATCCATTTATATGAGTGGCTTTGTGGAGGGTGTGTTTTCTCTTGAGTTACCACTTTATAAGTGTTGAAATAATGTAACTACAAAGAGTATTCTAATTATTATTGATGTATTATTCATTAGATCAATCCCCTATTGCGGATTGATCATGTTGGGTATTGTAAATGACCTAATCCCCTTTTGCGGATTGGTCAAAACATAATTGTAATAGGCAGAATAAGAAGTCGGCCCCAGAATATATTAAAGGTGGTTATAACCACCCAGAAGAATAAGTCGGCCCTACCAATGAAAAGACACCTCTGTCCACACGTGCCAGAGTTGTATAAATAAGGAGGCTAGCACCTCATTTAGACACACACACTTGTTCCTCAAGAGATAAGTATGGAGTTGCAGTTGGAGAAGAGAGAGAGAGAGAGAGGTGCATTCTTGGGAGAGGACTTTCTGTATTTGTTTGAGTTATCTCTTGGCATTGTATTGGCTATCTATAAGAAGGAAGTTTTGCTGGGTTTTCTCCCCCATGAGGGTTTCCCAGGATAAATGATGTGTCTCTTGTGATTGTGTGTTTCTCAGTGATCCTATCTATGCTATTGTTATCTAGTGAAATGCAAAGAACTCTAATAATAGCTTAAACCTTAACATGGTATCAGAGCTAAGCTGAAGAGAGCATCTTTCACAAGAGAAAGTGAAAAACGTCACTGTTGTTGTACATACATATTAGGGCTTTTTGTTGGAGAAGTATTTCAGCCCCAAAACCATCTAGAAAAGTGTGCCCTTCCTCAAGGATCACTTTGGCATCCTCAGCACAACTTTTCAGTGGCTAGATCTCCCGGAAAGTGAAACCCTAGTTTTCACAAAGTACTAGAAGTACAGAGAACCAAAAGTACCAGAAGTACCAGAAAACTAAAAGCACCAGTCCAGAAATCCGCAGATCAAGTTTGGAGGGGTAAAAGTTGGATTTTCCAAAATCCAAACACACCAGGTACTCGCCTCAGCCAAGCGCACCTCCTAGTAAGTTCAGAATTTAATTTGAGCATTTTCATTTTTGGACATTTTCCTAGCTCCAGGTAAAAGATGTCTGCAAGCACTAAGCTTGTTGACAAGTTGGAAGGTGTGCAAAACTTTTGTGCCTGGAAGGATAGGATTGGTCTCATTCTTGAAGAGAATAACCTAGCAATATTCGTCAAAGAAGAAGTACCATAACTCGTCGATGCTGCAAATAAAGCAAAGCACCAAAAGGACACGATCAGGGCCAAAAGAATCATTGTAGATTCAATCAAAGATCACCTAATTCCTTATATGGCATCAAACAAGACTCTGAAAGAAATGTTTGATGCCCTAAACAGAATATATGAAGGAAAGAACATAAACCGGAAGATGAATCTAAGAACTCAATTCAAGAATACAAGGATGCAGAGAGGAGAATCAATCCAAGAATATTTCTCCAGAATATCAAAATTCAAAGAATAGTTAGAAGCAATTGGAGATACCATAGACAAAGACGAACTCATAATGACGGCCCTTAATGGTCTCACAAGACCTTGGGATGCATTCATCCAAATGATTTGTGCCAGAACGGAGAAACTAAAATTTGACGGTCTATGGGAAGAATGCATTCAAGAAGAATCAAGAGTAGCTAACCAAGAGGCCTTACTATCAAGAGATGAAGATCAAGCCCTAGCTACTCACACTAAAGGAGGAAGAAAGAAGTCTTACTTCCAGAAAGAAACTCATAAAGAGTCTCACCCCCAAAACAAATTCAGTCATAAAGAATCTCAACCAAAGAGATTCCAAAAGAAAGGACAACGAAAGGAAAGAGATTACTCATTTGTCCAATGCTACCATTGTGACAAGATGGGACATATTGCAAGGACATTGTCCATCTAGACGAGAAGAATACAAGAGGAAAAATAAGAGGCACCATGCCCATGCGATTGAAGATGAAGAGCCACCCGCAAAGATGTTAAGAGAACAAATTAAAGACTATGTCTTAATCTCAGCCCTCTCAGGATCGGTAACACCTAGAGAGGACACTTGGCTCATTGACAGTGGTGCTTCCAAGCACAGGACAGGTCAAAGAGACATTCTCTCTTGCATTTCAGAAAAGAAGTTTTCTCAGAAAGTTACACTTGGAGATGATTACCAATATCCCATCAAGGGAGTGGGAGAATCAAACTACAAACTTAACTCAGGGAATTCAATGAAGATGAAGGACATACTCTATGTACTAGGTTTGACAAAGAACCTACTCTCCATATCAGCTTTAGAAAAGAAAGGCTTCAGAGTTGCCCTTATAGATGGAGAAGTCCTTATGTGGGCTAAAGGAAAAACCATGAAAGAAGCAATCATCATTGGAAAAGAAGAAGGTGGCTTGTATAAGCTAAAGGGTCACTCAGAAGCAGCCATGACCCATGCCATTGAGAATCCATGTGAACTTTGGCATAGAAGATTAGCCCACATCAACTACAAGGCAATACCGTACGTATGCAAAGCAGTCACAGGTCTACCAGAACTCAAAGTTGACCATGAAGGCGTGTGCAATGGATGTGCACAAGGGAAGAACATCAAGAACCATTTTCCGAAGAGAGACAGCAAAGCAGAAGGAGTCTTAGAACTCATTCATTCAGGTGTGTGTGGCCCAATGCCATCATCCTCCATCAGTGGGTATGTATACTATGTATCTTTTATTGATGATTATTCTCGTAAGACCTGGGTTTACTTTTTGAAATCAAAAGATGAAGTGTTCAGTAAATTCAAGGAATTCAAAGCCTTGATTGAGAATCTTTCTAAAAAAAACATCAAGATACTCAAGTCAGATAATGGAGGAGAATACACCTCAAAAGAGTTTGTGAACTTTTGCAAAGATGTCGGGATCAAGTGGGAACTCGCCACTCCCTATAATCCTCAACAAAACAATGTAGCAGAAAGAAAGAACAAAACGATAATGGAAGCAGTGAAGACCATGATCCATGATCAAGATCTTCCAATGTGCTTATGGGCAGAAGCAGCAATGACAGTAGTATATGTACAAAACTGATTGTCCCATAGTGCACTTGGGTTCAAGACCCCAGAAGAGATGTTCACCAGAAAGAAGCCAGAGGTAAGCCATCTCAAAATATTTGGCTACCCAGTATTTGTACATATTCTGAAAGAGAAGAGAAACAAGTTGGAACCCTCGAGAAAGAAGGGAATATTTGTGGGATACTGTGAGGTCTCCAAGGCCTTCGGGATTTATATACCAGGTCACCATCACATTGAGATCAGCAGAGATGTGACCTTTGATGAAGATGCAACGCTCAAGAAATCAAGAAGATGCATGCTTGAAGAAGTATATGAAGAGGAACCTGTAGCTCCCAGAGTTGCAGAATCAATGAGGGAGGTTCCCAGAGTTGCAGAACCAGTGAGGGAAGTCATAGTTTCCCTTGATGAGGAAATTCTAGAAGATCATGACATAGTAGAATTTCAAGAACCTCCTCAGATGACGATCTCCCATAAGAGAAAGCTTGCTTGGGCTAGGGAGCTTATTCAAGATGGAGAGAAGTATGGTGTTCCTGAAGGAACCACGAGACAGGTGAAGAGCCCTAAGCCATTCTCCAGTTATATGGCTTTGATGTGTGATCTCCTAGAGAATGAGCCTACCTACTTTGAAGAAGTCATTCAGAAGAAAGAATGGGCAGATGCCATGACAGAATAATACCAATCCATAATAAAGAATGATGTATGGGAAATAGTTCCCAGACCGAAGAGCAAGGATGTGGTATCTTCCAAATGGCTCTTCAAAATAAAACATGACGCTGATGGAAGTATTGAGAAGTACAAAGCAAGGTTTGTCGCTCGTGGCTTTTCTCAAAAGGAAGGCATTGACTATGAAGAGACATTCGCTCCTGTAGCCAGATACACTTCGATCAGAACCATCATAGCCCTTGCAGTTAAGATGAAGTGGAAGTTACACCAGATGGACGTAAAGACAGCTTTCCTAAATGGTGTCATCGTGTAATGATCCTCTTCGTTACGCCGACAAACCTCTTAGAACAAGTGCAAAAAAAAAAAATTGTGTGTGTGCTTGTGTACAAGGGTAACAAGACATTATACTCTGCGTCGCCACGTGACGGCGAATCATGACGCACGCAACTATGATATCAACATAAAGGTCTAAGACGCACAACAACATCTGTTAGCAATGAACAACATTCAACCGACAAATAAAAAGACTAACTACCCGCCCGTCCTACCCTACATTGGTTAGGACCTCCAAGACACATAAGCAACGCTCAAGCCCAGGTTCCTATCGATTTTAACCATTTAAGGTCTCAAGGCTGGCGACTGTTCTGAGGAACATGGAGGTGACTACATCCCGCCCGACACAAGCAAACCCAGCAATAAATTGTTCACAACCCAGTATAACAAAATTAATGAACCACCACCTCCTCTACAGAAGGCGCAAGTCAGAAGTACACCGACCATAACCAACCATTAGTTAAGACTCAGCATTACCTATGACTCAATTGGCAACAAGTACAGATCAATCGCTTCGTTTAATTTCCGTTAGTCGACAAGTTACCAACTCCAACCTTAAAAATAATGTAAATTTAATTAATTGCAATCCCCATTTACTAACTCATGATAACTTATCGTACTTAAATCAAGGACATTACACTATATATGTTTTACCACTAACAATAAAATTTACGATATCGTTACCATAAAACGACAACACCATTGCATTTTAAATTACCATGACTTTGCAATAATAACAATCACATTACAAGACAATGACAATTATTATAGAAAGTTCGGCAATAATCATGACATTAACACAACCATCATTATCGCAATTAGCAAAGTTATCTATAGTACAACAAATTGAAATAGTGAATCATTATTAACTTCTTAATTTACTCACTACTACCACAGTGTTGCTTGGGTGAGTACCTTTAATCAAACTACAAGACAAAACGATTAATGCGACAAGTCTGACCTTAATTTGGGTTAAACTTTAAAATCTAAATAACAATAATTGCACTCTAAATTCAAGTCTAGTTTAGCAAGGTCATCTTCCCAAATTGGCATACTTACAAACTACTTCTGACAACCTTTCTTAAATCCAATTTTACTCATATAACCGAACAGTCTTAACAAATTAGCAATATAAACATCATATCATTATCAACCGAGCATTACTTTCAACAGTAATCATCATGACCAAGAGTTATATTTATTCTTGTTACAATTATATAAATGAATTGTTTCCACAATAAGTAAATGAACTCAATTAATAGTAATAAAATAAATTACCCTAATTATTTAAATAAGAAATTATCCTTCGATTTACTAAACCTATCACATCCATTCCTCATTCAACAATTTGATTCAAATCTTAAGTTACTATCCATTTGTCATAAAATCCTGTCATATGAGGAAAAATGAGGCACCGAAAATAAATTACTATTTAACAACCTGAGGATTCTCTCTGATTTAAGTGCTCAATTTAAAGTTGGGAATAGGTTGTTTTAATTTAGGCGCTCGAATCCAGGCGCAGTCAGGCAATCTTCTATCTCATCAAGGAAATTTAGGCAACTCGGCACACGCACAGGTGCAGATTATTCCAGCTAGCAAGGCGCACAGGTGTAGAGGTGGGTCTACATGTTTACGATTCAGAACTGCAAAAATTTACTGCCATTAAATAAGGAAATCAAACACAGCCTACCTTCAAGGAAAATCCCAGCCATAGGCAACATTTAGCTCCCCCTTTTTTATAGAGAAATAAAAGCAAGGCAACAGGTGGAGGGTTTTGTTGTTGTGTGTCGAGGTTAGCAAGGGAGACTGTGGCCTGGTGATCAAAGTGCAGATTTGAGCACTGGAAGTTAAAGCAGGGATCTGTGGTCACCCACGTGAGCACTATAATGGATCAAAATCAATTACTGTAATGAAAGGCGATACATAAGAAAAACGGTCTCGTTCAGATATGAACGAAGGCTAGAGCCATGGTCTGGTATCAGTATGTATGGTCACAGTGCTATCTGCATGTCGCCATCCATAAGCCCATTCTACGAGGGTTCATGAACCCATGGCAATGTGCCACTGGCCATGCCATATGGATGAATCTGCCTATGTAATTGAATTTCACAATGCTAGGCAATTTTGAATTTGAATTCGCTCAGGCCTGTGCCAGGTATTGAATTCAATCTAACAAACTAAAAATCGTTGGAAGGGATAAGATCCCAAGGACGATATTCACCATGGAGTCGAAGACAAGAAAATGTTGCATAAACGTTTGGTGCAACGATAATTCAGTGAGTCCACCCGAAGCTCTGTGAAGAAATGACACAACAAAGGTCCAACAACTGTATGATGAGATGAATTTACAACTGCACGATGAATTGACATTGACATTGATATTCATACTTAATCTCTACCGAATGCCAGTGTTTAATTTAAATCTGAATTTAAACTTAGCATCCCGCATACCCTGTCTACATGGATGACCTTGCTCTACCTTGACATCATGTGCGCAGGAGAGAGCCATAAGCATCTCTTACGTTTGGCGAAATCAACAGCAGGGCAACAGGGGGAGGGTTTACAGTGGATAATCAGTAAAGGCGAAGAGGTGCGAGTAATAAAATGGAACCCGCCACGTCTAAACACAGCAAAACCCCTATTTAAAAACACTAGGGCTCCACGATTTTGTTTAAAGGTTGAGCTACAGGTATAAAGGAAGGGCTGGAACAGAATCTCGGTGTTCTAAACAATGACGTTATTCAGTCATTCTAATAATGATGCGTTCAGACCTGTAAATTCCAAGCATCACTGTATTTTTCGGGTAGGTAAATTTGATCAAATTCATGCATGTAAAATTCTAAACAGAAAATGCATTACAGTCAATTTTGAAACAAAATTACCTTGCCTAAACTACATTACGTAATTCCTAACTTAAGGATTTCATTACATAAAATTACAGTACACAAATTCTAAACAAAATGCATCTTAGACATGCAACTCCAGTCAAAATTCAAACATATATCTTCCAGAATCGATTCAGATAATTAAGGTCCATCACAAAATCAAGCAAGGTGAAACGCAATACCATTTAACTCAGACATGCAGTACGCAAGGTCGGAAATTTTCTGGCTTTATCGAATCAAGGGATGGTATCACAGTCAATAAGTGAGGTCTGAGGGGGAATGTTGACTGCCAGCAGAAGGATCGATCGCTGTCACCACCAACAAATAATAGCAGTAAAGGTTGCCTTCAAAATAAAGAAATTCAGCCAGTAATGAGTCAAGAAGTAGGAATAGATAGCAAAACAATGTTCGAGGTTTGATTGCCACCTCCAGAAGCAAGGAAATAAGAGAGTCTGCCCCACTATCTCACGCCGCCAAAAGGATTTCAGATTCACAGTCACCAATTGCCAAAAACGAAATGCCAGAAAGGGGTTTTCTCGGGTAATCAAATTGCAAAGGAGTGTGCCAAAAACAGTTTTCCAGCGTGGTGGTACACAGTGAGCTAAGTCGTACAGGGGATAGAAACGAAAGGATAACTACCAGGCTAGAGGTTACTCAATTGACATAGTAAAATTTACAGCAATATTAAAAACGCAACAATCCGCCGGAGTAAGCAAATAAAGAACAACCATTCAACCCAATGATAACCAGCATCTAGTGAAATTAAACATTCATCCATCTAGATTACCATTACACAAGTAGATCTAATCATAACCTAATGCATTCTACTCTACAAATCAAAGAGCGTATCGTTGCCCTTTTCCTACTTCGAGTGTCGTCCACGCGCTCCATGCCGCTCCCGCTCGTCGACCGTCGAGACCTCACCGGTACCTCCCAGCCAATCGCTAGGAGTACTCTGCTTCCCCCTTAGCCCCTCGAGCTGCAAAGGGGCCACACACTATCCAGATGGTACGTCTGGCTCCCAACTCGTCTCGCAAAGCCGAGCTACCACTCCTATCCGAGCTGGAATGTCCCAACTCCTCACAAGTAATCAGTCAAGTCACAAATCTGGCAACGTAATGTTACGCTAACAGTCGATTCCTTTCTTCCTCATCTTCCCTTTCTTTTATAGAGTTTTTAGAACCTCCAACTTTCCCTAAATCACATTTAAATTAAGTTTTAATAAAAAAATTCTAAATATTCTCCTTCGCACAAGTGTCGTCCATCCCCCTCTTTTCTCCAATAATTATTTTCTTTAAATTTATTAATTGTCTCAATTCCCTCACCCACCTAGAGTTGCTCCTAAATTTACTCCTAGGTGTTCCTAGATTCTCGTTCAGGTTTAAATATTTTCCCTAAAATGAAGTTGTTAATTTAGTTCATTTTAGAAGGTTCTTAATTGCAGATTCCTTACTATGTTGACCTCGTTTTTTACCATAAGTTCCCCTCTTTCCCTTATTATGTTTCCCCCTATTCCTTAGTTTCCTAATTTTTATTATTCCCTTCTTTCCCCTTTTTATTAGAGCCACAATGGCAGTTGTGCCATTCAATCTTTTCCTTTTATTATTTATTTAATATATTTTTATACTTTCACAAGTTAAGAATTAATTTCTTCCTTGCAATTTTTTTTACATCCACTAGTTTTAATTAAATTCTTACTCTCTTCATTTTACTCCAAAAATTTTATGAAGATTAAGACTATTACTTAAGTGGGTTTTAGTTTAAATTTTTATTTTTATTTTTATAGGGTCTTTTTCTTAAGGTTAGACAAAAAATTTACCCTAGAGAAGTTTTAGACTTAGGACTTAGAGTCTGAACTGGACGACATTTAATTAGGGAAGTTGGTTAAGAATTTTTTAATGTGTTAAATGTCTTAGGGCCATCTAGGTTTGTTCCTTCATCAACATCAATGCAACATGCCCTTCAGGACGCACCACGTGCTCCAAGGGTGCCACTCGCCTCATTCGTTTCTTTTGCACGACGTGCCCTTCAGGATGCACCACGTGCTCCAAGGGTGCCACTCGCCTCTTGTGTTTCTTTTGCGCGACGTGCCCTTCAGGATGCACCACGTGCTCCAAGGGTGCCACTCGCCAACTTGACTGATTGGTAGACATCAATAACCCCTGGAGTCAACACTCCGCCAGGTGAACTTGTGGGAGACTAAAGGTTCTAAGAAATAAGACCCCTGCCTTATTGTGCGCCCCTTAGAATCATCGTGAGCGACTGTCACAGTCTGCCCTCACGGCATCGTGGATCCTCTCGAAACCTACAGTTCGAGCCACGGCGGGACTGCTAGTAGGCTGTGGCAGGGCTACTGTCCACACCTCTCCCTCAACCTCTCTAGAAATCGTGTGTGGCCCCTTTACTCCATATGTGAGTCTGGTTGGCAAGCTATCGTCAACCTGCATCATCAACAATCGTGTCAAAACAAGTCCACATCATATCATCAATCAACGTAATATCACAGTAAATAAATCAACCCAAATAGCACACTCCCTGACTCAATCCGGAGTCCAAGGGGTTCCATCAATGCCTCTGCATCCTCAAGGTCCAAAAACCCTGCACACTCAATAAAACTGAGTCAATAGCACCTGTCTATGTCAATGCAGTAAACATCATGTCAACAATCATAACGCATCATAATCAAGGACAAGAGGTTTAATATCATAATAGTCCAGATCACTTGTGAGCAAGCGTCCTCAAAGAATAAGTTTTCTCAGTGTGCCAGAGCGGGATGTTACACATCGAAGAAGAAGTGTATATAAAACAACCTCAAGGATTTGAAGTTAAAGACAGGAAGACTCATGTCTGCAAGTTGAAGAAGGCTCTGTACGGGTTGAAGCAAGCTCCTAGAGCTTGGTATGGCAGGATAGACAGTTTTCTGACGAGCTTGGTCTTTACCAAGAGTAAAGCAGATTCTAACCTCTACTTCAAGGTTATGAGTCGGTGATATTGTTGATGTATGTGGATGACTTATTCTTAACTGGAGAAGAAAATCCCATCACCGAATGTAAGAAGAAGCTCGCTTCAAAATTTGAGATGAAAGACCTTGGCCTAATGCATTATTTCTTAGGTCTTGAGGTATAGCAGAGCCCAGAGAGAATCTTCCTTAACCAAGGGAAATATGCAATCGAAATCCTGAAGAGATTCGACATGTTAGAGTGCAAGTCCATGAATACACCCATGGAAGCGAAGTTGAAGCTATTGGTCGACACTTCGTCAAAATTGATTGATGCCACGCTATATAGACAGATCGTTGGATCACTGATGTACCTGACGAACACCAGACCAGATATATGTTTTGTCGTGAACACTGAGTCAGTTTCTAGTAGAACCCAGACATGTTCACCTAGTTGCTGCAAAACATGTGATGAGGTACCTTAAGGGTACATTAGATTGTGGTCTTAGTTATGATGGAGATCATGATTTCACATTGACTGGGTACACTAATTCAGATTGGGCTGGAAGTGTCTCTGACAGGAAGAGCACTTCAGGATTTTGTTTCAGTTTGGGATCATCCATGATCTCGTGGCAGAGTAGGAAGCAATCCAGCATTGCTCTCAGTACAGCGGAAGCAGAGTACATTGCCACATGTTCTACCAGCTATGAAGCTATATGGCTTCGAAAGTTGTTGATAGGTCTATTCGACCTAGAGATGGAAGCAACCACGATCCTATGTGACAACCAGCGCTGCATAAAGATGACAGAGAATCCTGTATTTCATGACAAGTTGAAACACAAAGATTCGATACCATTACATTCGTGACATGGTGCAGAGAGGAGCCATAAAGCTCCAATACGTTAGCACAAATGAACATGTGGTCGATGTGTTAACCAAGCCTCTATCTCATGTAAAGTTTGAGCACTTTCGAGATAAGCTCAGTATAGTCTGAAAGGACCTCCCTCGAAAGGGGGAGTAGTGTTGTGTTGATATGTCAGTCTAGTACTGTGCCTCCAACTTAATTAATGTGTCGAGATGCCAGCCAGGTGTTGTGCTTCCAGCTTAATTGTTGTGTGGAGATGTCAGCCGAGTGTTGTGCTTCCAGCTTAATTGTTGTGTTGAGATGTCAGTCGAGTGTTGTGCTTCCAGCTTAATTGTTGTGTCGAGATGCCAGCCTAGTGTTGTGCTTCCAGCTTAATTGTTGTGTTGAGATGCCAGCCGAGTGTTGTGCTTCCAGCGTAATTGTTGTGTTGAGATGTCAACCAAGTGTTGTGCTGCCAGCTTAATTGCGGTGTTGTGATTCCAGCTTAATTGTTGTGTTGTGATTTCAGCTTAATTGTTGTGTAGTGTGCAAGCCTCGTGTTGTGATGATGTGCCAGCCCTGTGCTGTGATGATGTGACCAGCCTCGTGTTGTGATGATGATGTATTAGTTTTATACTAATTCATATTGATGCAGATGATGATTTCATTCCATTGAGAATGACGATGTTGTTGATGAGAAAAACTTCCGATGATTTATAGATATGTCAGTCAGTGTTCCAAGATGTTGTTGATAATGTTGTCCTCTCACTCACCCGATGTTGTTGATGATGTTGTCCTCTCTTTCGCCTGATGTTGTTGTAGAATACCCTTCTTGTTAACCCTTCTTGTTAAGGGGGAGTGTTGAAATAATGTAACTACAAAGAGTATTCTAATTATTATTGATGTATTATTCATTAGATCAATCCCCTATTGCGGATTGATCATGTCGGGTATTGTAAATGACCTAATCCCCTTTTACGGATTGGTCAAAACATAATTGTAATAGGCAGAATAAGAAGTCGGCCCCATAATATATTAAAGGTGGTTATAACCAGCCAGAAGAAGAAGCCGGCCCTACCAGTGAAAAGATACCTCCATCCATGTGCTAGAGTTGTATAATAAGGAGGCTAGCACCTCATTTAGACACACACTCACTTGTTCCTTAAGAGACAAGTTCGGAGATGCAGTTGGAGAAGAGAGAGAGAGAGAGAGAGAGAGAGGCGCATTCTTGGGAGAGGACTTTCTGTATTTGTTTGAGTTATCTCTTGGCATTTTATTGGTTGTCTATAATAAGGAAGTTTTGCTAGGTTTTCTCCCCCATGAGGGTTTCCCAAGATAAATGATGTGTCTCTTGTGATTGTGTATTTCTCAGTGATCCTATCTATGCTATTGTTATCTAGTGAAATGCAAAGAACTCTAATAATAGCTTAAACCTTAACACTAAGTGCTACGTTTTTCCAAACCCCTTAATCTATCTTTTTATTGTCCTCTTATCATATTTGCAAGTCCAGTTTATAAGTTTTCAAGCTATAGCATCACTACTTTAGGACTTGGGCGAATGTGGAAAGGGTAGAGATCAAGTGTGGACTGGCTTTCGAGAGTCCTTTGTTATTATCTCTTTCTTTCTTTAGCATTATTTGTTCTTTATTATTCTTTTATCAACAGCTACAATCAACCTTCGGGCCTTTAGCCCCTCTTCTCATGAGAGAATGAACCATGACCCATTACCGAAGTTTAGTACATTGTGACAAGCTCTAGGATGGTATGTGTTAAGTATGGAGGGGAAACGGAACGTTACCCTTGTGAGGCCCCCCAGTAGTACCCCTTTTCCTTGGGGGTGACAACACAGGACTAGGGTACAAATCCTAGCCACCAAGGTGAAACAAGGAAACAAACATAACTTCTTGAGCTTATGATCCATTATTCAACTTCAACTAATGATCTTCATTCGCATGCCTAGTATATTAAGCACAACACCTTGTATGAAGAAAGGACTAACATACCTCATGGTGACGTTGGCTTACCATCTCCCATACATTGTGTTGACTAGATGTGATGAATTTGGTTGATCCAAAGTAGAAGAGGAAATCTAAGGGGGATTGTTGGGTTGCCATGGGTGGACATGTTGATCATCATCATCAACGAATCATTGTCTTCATGGTGGGCCATTAGACAAGATCTCCTCCAGTTACCCCTAGGCGTGGGGGGGTAACACAACCTATACAAGACACCTTCTCACACACCTTTGACCTAGATTTGACCATCCTTTTGGCTGCAATCTATTATGACTTACTTTCCATCAAACTAAGCCACACACTTAAGATTCATCACAGCTAAAACCAAAGAAGATTCTTAGTTAAGTTGGGAACATACAAAACATCATTCAACCATCCTTCTGGCTGCAATCTATTATAATGACTTGCTTGTCATCAAACTAAACCACACACTTGAGATTTGTCAGGGCTAAAACTGAAAAAACATTCTTAGTTAAGTCGGGAACATAAAAAGCACCATTCAACTCAAGAACATCACCTGATGGGATGCAAAAAGAGATAGATCCCATCCCTAATTGGATATGTGGCATCATCACCCAACTCCACTTGTATGTTGGCTTCTTTATCTTGAAGTTTGTTGAAATTCTTCTTGTTGAATGTAATGTGTCTGAATGCTCTATTGTCAACATACCACTAGAGATAGTGTTAGTGGAAAAGCACAATACCATGGAGAAGGTGATCGCAAACTTGGATGCTAACTCATCCATTTTGGAAACTTCTATGCTCCCTGCAAACTATTGTTGTTGCTTATTCTATGCCTTCTTCTCAGGACATTGAGTATAGAGGCCCATCATGTGGCACTTGTGACTTGAAACATTTCATATGACTCAAGTCATTCTTCCCACACACTAATGAACATGAGTGTTCTTTGTGACCCTTACTGGGTCTCCCCTTTGTTCCTCCTTTCTTCATTTTACCGATGAGGGCTTGGTTTGAGACTCATTATTTCTGGCTTTAATTGTTGCTCTCCTTGTCTCCTCTTCGATGAAGGCATCCCACGGTGACTCAAAATTAGGTATGTGCTCATAGCCTCAGACACTCTACACAAAGGATTCCCAAGGCTTTGAGAATCCATTCATTGCGATAGATACCAACTCCTTGTTTTCAACCTTCATCCTGATGGTCGCATGTTGATCTTTGATCTATGAAATTTTCATCGAGTAACTAGATATTGTGTTTGTGCCACTTGTGTGTATGAATGAGTTGATTCTTCATAAGCAATGTTGGGAACGCATTTCCACTCTAATATAGAGTGATCAATGTTGCAAACATCTCATCCATCAACTTCCCAGTGATGTGAGGGGTTGAATGGTCCTTTGTTGAATCCATATTGATTATCTTCACTTTGGCAACACTCTCCTTGTGTGTGGACAATAGAATAGCATCAGTAGGAGCAATAGTAGTCCCTTCTACAACCTCCAAAATCTACATCTCCAACAACATCCACAGTGGGCACTTCTGAGATGCAAAGTTGGAAGCACCCTGTTAGATTTTTAGGGTTAG
>CBVK0100413345.1:0-19789 GCA_900067695.1 Picea abies | reverse complement strand
ATTACTAATTAAGAAAGTAGGTGAGTCTCATTTTGGCTATAAAAGAAAGGGAAAGGAAGGATGAAGAGGATGAACGGTTAGTGTAACGTTACGCTGCCGAATTGTCGTTGACGGATTTTCTTGTGAGGAGTTGGGTGTAAGCTCAGCTTGTTGGAGTGGTAGCTCAGCCGTTGAGGCAAGCTGAGACGCTAGCGTTATATTCTGGATCTTGTGTGGCCCCTTTGCGGCTCGGGGGGCTAAGGGGGAAGCAGAGTACCCCTACCGTTTGGCTGGGAGGTACCGGTGAGCCTTCTGTGGTTGGCGAGCAGGAGCGGCAAGGAGAGCGGGACGCGGCGCGGACCGTGGGACGTCTTCCGAAGCGGGCGAGTGGCAACAGTATGATTTTAAATCTGGCAAAACTGTTTATTCAGGGTTAGTGTTAAATGTTTCTTATTCTCTTGCTGAAAAACTTGTTCCTGGCAATTGTTTTAAATGGTTAGAGTTAATTGTATCTGGCGATTCGCCTGTGTTAATGATTACATAAGGGGGTTTCCTGATCTGCTTGTCAAATTATATGACTGAAATTTGTTTACAACTAAATTCCTTCTGAATTTATTCCCTGGAATTTTATGTGGATACTCTGAAAAAAATAAAATAAAAGGGGGTTTTAAATTCCTGTTTAATTTTCGTGCTTAAATTATACTTGAATTTCTGCTAAGATTTCTTGTTTAAATCTGTGTTTGGTCGCCTCCCTGTCATCCTTATTATCCCTCTAACGCCCGAGTTTTCGGGGTCTTGCAAACTGTGGGTGTCTTCCTGGGTCTATTACTGTGAATAATTCTCGCATTTGGCTTGCCTTGCACGGTTGGGTTCATGACCTGTCCTTACCCAAGGCTCTGTGTCTCTTGCTGCAGCTGATGCATTAGATATTGAGCCTGATGTGCCTTACAGCCACATTTCCTTTTGAGTTGACAAATTCCAGTCGCGGTTCACAGCTGCGTCTGACTCGCGAAGGTTACCTTCACCGTGGTGGACTGTGTTAGGGGTCGTTGCAGCCTTGGTCGTGACCTTTCCATTCTGGTACCGATCCCAGAGAAACCGGCCAGTAACTTATACCTCTGTACGCAGGCCAGTTGCCCACGTTTCAATTTTTGCCGTATTCAACCACTGTTTGGGGATGCTCGCCCTCTTCTTTCATGCCCTTATTTACTGTGATTGATTTGCGATTTGCTAGCTGCCAAAAATCAAATGTAATGTTATCTTGTCGGTCCGAGTAGGGGTTACCTGATATCGGTGATAATTCCATTTGCGAAGCCACTGTTTACCATCGATTTTGGTCTTCGTCAGCCTTAAAAATTTGTCTTCTAAATGGATTTTATGCCCTTCAATTTCTGTCCTTTATCCACTGTCCTCCAATTCGAAATAGTGAGGCTGCTGTCAGATGGCGTGGTTGACGGATGTTAATCAACGCCCTTGGTGCTGATAAGTCTCGTGGTCACATGGGTGAGGTCACTGTGAGGCCGGATACTATTTTTATGCTGCATGAACGACATAACTTTGGTGTTAGTGGTTGTTTCCCTTCTGTACGATTGATATAATAAATAAAGAATAACATCACCAGCAATTTATTTATGACCTGGAAATTATTGTTGTTGTATATCGTTGATAAGTTAAATTTATGTTCTTTTTTTCGAAGGTAAATCTCCATTCTGTTTTCTACGCCTATTGAGAATTTAGATGGTTGTTTCCCAGTAAAATTTCTGTAGAAAGGCGAGTTATTATGTCAGGTTGGAGAATCAGTTTTCACTCTGTAATTGAACGCTGCAACAGGTCTTAGCATGCGAAATTGAATACTGGATTTAATACTGAATTTTAGCGTTATTTTAGCGAAAGTTTAGTGACAGATCCCATTCTGAATTCAGCGTTGTCATCGATTTTATGAGGTGGTCTTTAATAAAGAATATTAAATGGTAACGCCCGCTTAAGGGGCTCATTGTAGACTGCCGGATTCGTTGTAATCAATGCTGTAATATATTTGATAGTGGTATATTAGTTTTAAAAACAAATTAATTGCATGCTGAATTCGGGGAGTGCCAGAACGTATTCTTGAAGACAGAGATACTAACTCCCTTACGCTCCGAATTTAAAGGGTGTGCCTCGATTTTGACCACCATGGTAAAACAACAATATTTTATTACCTATGTTTCTTGATTTAAATATTGACATTGTAATTATTGTTGTTGAATCACTGTCATCTTTAACTTTGTTAATTGTCCTTCCCGAGTATTCTTAAGGGGCGCCATTCTAGATCAGAATAGTTATTTGGTGTGATTTTAATATGCTGTTAACATTAGTTAGGGTTATATCATAGTTTTAATATGCTGTTAACATTAGTTAGGGTTATATCATAGTTTTAATATGTTGTTAACATTAGTTAGGGTTATATCATAGTTTTAATATGTTGTTAACATTAATTAGGGTTATATCAAAATTTTAATATGCTGACACGTTACCTATGATGTTACCTTCCATTATCCTCGTCTATGATTGCTTCCAATATCAACATTCTTAAGTATTATTTAATTAGGGCGTTTTTAAAAAGAAGTCATTTTTACTTATCGTTTTTAGCACCTTTTGAGCATTACTTAAAGATTCGTTTTTAAAGTAATACCTTTAGTTGCAATCTTTCTTAATTTGTTATATTATCAGATTGCCATTTCAAGATGATGAGGTGTAACGTATTTCAAATTAAGGTTCCTATGATCATGATGCTAAGTCCATAAAGGAGCCTCTCTAAATAAATTGTTATTTTTAATTATGGTTATTTAAGAAGGGATAGTGTCACATCCACTAAATGTCCTTTTTAACCTTGTTAATTAATTTTGTTATTTTAGGTGGCAATTTTAATTTATGTTGTATGATCGTTCTCCATTGATTCACCTAAGTATGATCTCAATTTTAGTACATTACTGATGGACAATAGTGAATGAATTAGTCTTGTAAGGTAATTACTTAGTTAGTAGATGTAGCAATTAACGTGGCATGTGAGAGGTGTGTCGTTTGTGACACAATGATAAGCAGTTAAGGTTCCATGGCAGCAATTGTAATTATTAATTATTGATTCATAACTCGGGTGGGCCTTTTTGTAAGAAGGCCTTTCACACATGGTGTCCGGTAGGAGAACAACTCTCTCTCTCGATCTGTTCGTTGTTAAGAATTTTCTTGCATCTGTATGACCTTAGTGTCTTCCATTTGAAGCTTTCTTGATTTAACCTGGGGATAAGGCTAGCAGCCTGTGTGAACGTTAGCTGAACTTCGGTTCTACGTCTAACTAGTAATACTCAAAGCCCTCCCTTTCGGTGTTAAAGAAGAAATAGTCCAAATGGATCTTTTGTCCATCAGATCTGTAAACCTTGGTGAATGTTATCTGGAGTATTGTTTATGTCATTTGTTGAGCACTAAGTATGGCGGCCCGTCCTGGTCTTACGTAACCTACTTACCCAAGATAGTATATCGGGGAGGTTGCTCCTTAGAATTGTGAACTTGGGTGATCGTGTCAGAGTCCTTGTCACGCGCCTTCCAAAAGGGATGCTTCTGTCTCCTCTCATTGTACTTGTATGAGGTTAGTTGTATTTAACCGTCAGTTTTACTTGTCGCTAAAATGTCTGTGTTGTGCACCTCTGCCTATGATCATATTGTTATAGCTCCTCGTTGAGGCCTTTAGTCTTCTTGTGTTGAACTTCGTGATTGAGTCATGTCGATTTTAGGGTGGCATCGTGTCGTTCAGTATGTTGCTACTTCTACACGCGCGCGCACACCGTAACAAAAAAAAAACAAATTGCACCTACTTCTTGAATGGTTGTCGTAACGAGGCGGTTCGTTACATATGGTATCAGAGCGGGTACGACCCGCGACATGGGATTCACTACGGGTTCCGTTGATATGATGGTATTGATTATTTTGTTGCTGATTGAGTTGTTTTCCTGTGTGCAGGTCGTCATGGTTAGGGGACGCCGCGGAGGCAGACGACGGGGTGCTAGGGGAGGAGGCACGACGCCTCCAACAGCATCCACGCTTGAGGTGTCTAACCCCTAGGGAGGCGAGCAGGTCCTTGGACAGGAGCAGATTGCAGTTGCTGATGTAGTGGTGATGATGAGATCTTTCCAGCACATGTCTGAGGCGCTGATCAGCAGATTAGACAGAGATGAGGGCAGGGCGCCGGCACCTGCGGAGGTTCCACCGCACGCACCGGCCGTTACTGGCAGTATTCACCACGAACTCGAGAAGGTGAAATTTCCCGAGTTCTTTGGTGCCCCGGATGGCGCAGCCGCCGAGGCATGGTTGGAGAATATGGCGATGTGCTTCGCACTTCGAGACTATACCTCCAACATGAAGGTCCGCATGGCGGTCTTCCAGCTAAAGGGGAGTGCTCTTCTATGGTGGAAGACACTCCTGCCGCAGCTAAACATGGTCGTTGAAGACGTGTCATGGGAGCTGTTCGAGGAACGGTTCCGCGAGAGATATCTCTCTGAGGAATTCATTGAGCGTCAGCTCAATGAGTTCAACGCGTTATGACAGGGAGGTCGTACGGTGCCCGAGTACGAGGCACGTTTTATGGAGCTGCTCCGGTATGCTCCGCATCTGAAAACTGAGAAGCTCAAGGTCAACAGGTTCGTGTTTGGCCTTAATGGCAGCTTGCGTGCAAAGGTTAGGATTCTGATGCCTCAAACCTTGCACGACGCTGTCCAAAAGGCCCTCATAGCAGAGGAGGAGCTTATCAGTGGGGGTCAGACCAGGACTCCAGCGAGACCAGTCGGGCAGGGTTCATCTGGTACACCACAGCATCAGACACCAGCGAGACATATGTCGAGATATCGTGGCTTCTAGAGGGGATCCACTTTTGCTACACCCTGATGATCGTCGCCTCGACAACGGACACCTTATCAAGGACCACATCACTAGCAGCAGCGTCGCCTGCGGCAGCAATGGTTTAGGCCTGTTCAGCAGAACATACCTTTTTTCCAGGCCGATGGGCCATCCTCTTCTACTTCGGGCACCAGGACTACTGGGCCGAAGAAGGGGTTTTGGACGTGTGGGGAGCCACACTACCAGTGTGACTGTCCTCTGGAGAGGAACAGGGCGTCCGGATCAGCTGGACCCACTACAGTGGGAGATATGGTCAAGGCCCATCGGATTCATGCAGCGGTGAATAACCGCCAGGCAGAGCACTAGTCGAACGTTCTCGAGACGAAAGGTATCGGATGAGGGAGCGCTCACGGTTGAGTTGGTCTGCATCTTAGATCATCGCGTTCGACAGTTACGACGTCGAACGATAGATCAGGTCAAGGTCCAGTGGGACAGTTATAGTCCGCACTCGGTGACCTAGGAGGACGCATATGATATGCGCCAACAGTTTCCATTTTTGTTTGATAGATAGACTTATGATACTGTGGTGCTTTTATTTTGGCATTTATACTAAGAAACTTCAGGACAAAGTTTAAACCAAGAGGGGGTGTATGTAACATCCCGCTCTGGCGCACTAAGAAAACTTATTCTTTGAAGACACTTGCTCGCAAGTGATCTGGACTTTTATGATGTTAAACCATTTATACTTGATTATGATGCGATTGACAGATGACATGATGTTTTACTATTTGATGTAGACAAGTGTTATTGACTCAGTTTTATTGAGTGTGCAGGGTTTTTGACCTTGAGGATGCAGAGGCATCGGTGGAACACCTTGGACTCCAGATTGAGTTAGGGAGTGTGCTATTTGGGTTGATTCATTTATTGTGATATTTCATTGTTTTGAATGCTGAGTATTGTTTGAATGTTGGTGGGAATTTAAATCTACTATTGGCGTTGATTTTTGGGCGTTCTACCTTTCTGTGGGGTTTTTTGCAATTCGCTGTGGAGTGATTCTTTATGGTGGGCGTTTCCATTGTGACGGGGGGTTTTTAGATATTTTCTCTGGCGTTATCCTTGACTGTGGGCGTCTCTATTTGTGACTGGGGCATTTATACTATTGCTAGCATTCATCCTCTATGGGAGAAATCAATCCCTTGGGCATTTCTTTCCTTGCCAGTGGGCGTTTTTATTTAGTGCTGGTATTCTGTACATCACCGTGAGCATTTTGTTTTACCCCTGAGTTTATAAGTTGCTGTAAATTCGTTTTAAATTTGCTGTCATTCGTTTATAAATTACAGTCATTATTTTTACAATCATTCGTTTATAAATTTCGTTTTAAATTTGTTGTCATTCCTTTATAAATTACATTCATTCTTTTTACAGTCATTCATTTATAAATTTTGTTTTAATTTTTTTGTCATTCGTTTATAAATTACAGTCATTCTTTTACATTCATTCGTTTATAAATTTCACTTTAAATTTGTTTTCATTCATTTATAAATTACATTCATTAGAGATGGTCAACTAGAGCTCTTACCTGGACTCCTTAATTACCAGATGGGTTGAATTAAATGGTTTTTGGTCATGTTTACACTTCCAGGTATCACATTCTCAGGTAGGGTTAATTTAATTTGTTTCTTGAACTGGTTACCCTTCACGCATACCATGTCATCTCATGGTTGGGTGTTTTTACACTTTTCCCTGACCTTTTAAAGTCTTGTCAAGTGAATTTATTAAGGTTTGGATGCTTTTAGAAACTAGTGAGTGCACAAATTATTCACTAGGTCGACTCTCCACTAACTGGTCCACTATTCTCTTTTCCCTGGGTGTTATTGTTCACCCATGATCCATATGGTGGTTGTATGAGTTGTCCAGTGCTGCAGAGAACTGTTTCTTTCTCATGGGGTCGACTAACTTTAAATTTAAGCATGTCATTATGTTTCTTGTTCTTTGGGTTCACTATTTTCTAGTTGAGCATTACACTATCTTGCTAGTAGATTATGTGATATAGTTGGGCAATTGGTTGACCTTCCTGGGTGAAACAACAAGCTCCTACTCAACACCTTCCAAAAAAATGCAAATATCTTAAATGGCAACCTAAAATGCAAATATAAATGCCTTGTTAATATAGTTTATGGAAGGTTTGTGGTTGTAGTTTTATTTGTTGTCAATAATAAATAAAATATAACTCTTATTATTAATGCTCTTGGTAAAAGTTACTGTCAATGTCATTTTTTTATGTAATGGTGATGCTTGTACAAGGCGAGAAATGCTATTCCAGTGTTGAAGACATTTAAAATTGCCAAATATTAGCACACCATCATGTCCGTAAGTCCTTTTGCTAAGATCAATTTTCAAGCAGCTTCGAGCCTATGTGAAGAGGCCTGCATAGTACGTTCCACATTATCTGAAATTTATACGTAACAATGTAGAAATATTAACAATGTAGAAATATTAGTCTAATTTCTAGTCAAATATGAAAAATGTAAAATGATTAATATGCAATAACTATTCTACTATATAAATGTAAAATGATTCCTATGAAAAATGTATACATTACTATGTAAAATGTAAAATGATTACTATGCAAAATGTAAACATTACTATGTAAAATGTAAAATGATTATTATGCAAAATGTAAATTGTTTAGATATGAAAGTCTAATTCTAATATGCAAAATGCATACTATGTAATATGTAAAATGTAAAATGATTACTATGCCAATTGTAAACATTACTATGTAAAATGTAAAATGATTACTATGCAAACATTTTATGTTATTTAATTGCAAAGTTTTTTATAATGACATTGTTATTATGGATGTTTTTCTTTAATAATATTATAATCAATAATATTATAATAGTTAAGCATTTTACCCTTGCATCGAACTTTTACTTTTACCTTAAGATTTTACTAATGCAGTAGATTAGGGCTAGTTGGATGAAATTAGAGTAGAGGGCAGATTGGGAATTATTTTATGACAGCCATAAAGGAAGCAACCATTTACTTATGTAGTGAGTATTCAATAATAGCAAGCTATTTAATTCAGTTAATGTTTAATTAATGTTTTTACAAAGCAATGGAAGTTGATATAATGGAATGGAATGGAATGAAATGATAGTCCTTAGGTTAGTGGGATTGTTTGTCTGTGTCGGGAGGGTTGTAGACACCTCCATGTTCCTCAGAATAGTCGCCATCCCTGAGACCTTAAATGGTTAAAATCGATCGGAACCTGGGCTTGAGAATTGCTTATGTGTCTTGGAGGTCCTAACCATTGCAGGGTAGGACAGGCGGGTAGTCAGTCTACTTATCGTCGTGTGATCGTCGTTTATGCATGCAGTTACATGTTGCGCGTCCTTGTCGTTTTTTATGTTCATCATGGTTGTGTCTTATTCGTCGTCGGGTGGCGACGTAGAGTCGAATGCATTGATTGTTTCCTTGTACACTCGCGCACACACTTTTTAAACACACACAAAAAAAACATTTTTGCACTAGCTACTGGAGTTGGGTCGTCATAACGAGGAGGTCGTTACATAATCATACTAGTGCACATATCCCACCCAGAGTCCAAAGATACCTTAGAAAGTATGTAAGTGGTTGTTTGAGGCCTAGTTCATGGCCCTTGAACTCATGAAGATTCATTTTGTGCCTAAGCTCTATGTTCTCCTCCCCTTGCCATAGTATATTCCCTAAGACCCATTCTTACTATGAAAACATACTAATGGTTCCAAAGGTACCCATATAGACCAAAGATCCCCGTCACAAGTCTTACTTGGTTGTTCAATGGTTCAATAACTATTACATGAAGCTTGATATTGAGAAGATTAAAATACATCCTTAACACCTATTTTTCTTTCCCTAACCATGTTTAAGGCCGCTAGTACCTTACATGGTGTGAAAATCCTCCTAATGGCTCTAAGTTCCTTCTTAGAGGCCTTGGCAGCCAACTATGATGCATAAAACCTGTGAATGGTGCCCATATCCCACCTAAAGTCCATAGATCCCTTAAAGAGGATATGTTTGGTGGTTTGAGGCCTTGTTCATGGCCATTAAGGACAAGAAGATTTTTTTAGGGCCTAAGGCCATTATTTCCCTCCCCTGGCCATGGTAGAGGTCCTAATAGCCATTATTATTATTTAAATCATACCAATGTTGCCCATATTCCTAATTGGATGCCTTGATATAAGTCATTAAGCACATAAGGTTCACTTAAATCCTAATTCCCTTTTCGCCTTCCCTTGATGATGGTACATGCCTAAAATCCCATATGTGATGTGAAAAAATACTAATGGTGTCCAAATCCCACTTCGAGGCCAAATATCCCTTAAACATTATCTACATGATCATTCAATGGTTAGTTCATATACCTTTAAGTGAAGAAGCTTCATTTCGGACCTAAGGTACCTATTTCCTCTCCTAGCCATGGTACACACCTTGAGACCTAATCTTATTATGAAAATGTACCAATGGTTCCAAATATACCCTACATAGATCTTGTGTGGTTGTTTAAGGACTGTATGACAAATATCATCCCTGTTAAGTTTCAAATAGGGCCTAATCGCCTTATGTTCTTCGCTATATATTATGCCCAAAACTTGTGAATGGTGACCATATCCCACCCAAATTTCATATAACCCTTAGAGAGGATATGTATGGTGGTTTGAGGCCTTGTTCATGGCCATTAAGATCAAGAAGATTTATTTAGGGCCTAAGTCCCTTTATTTCCTCCCTTGGCCATGGTATAGGTCTTGAAACCCATTCTTTTTATTCAAAACATACTAATGGTGCACATATTCCCAAATAGAAGCATTTTTCATATTGCAACTATATTCTCAAATATTGGTGAGTGGTCAAATGCAACTATATTGCATCTTATGCAACTATATGCAACTATATTGCAACTTATGTAACTTATGCAACTATATTGCAACATTTTCATATGCAACTATACAACATGCAACTTATGCAACTTAAGCAACTTTATGGAACTTATGCAACTTTACACAACTTTATGCAACAATGCAACTTATGAAACTATGCAACTATATGACAGATAGGTGTGTCAATTTCAACTTTATACAACTATATGCAACTATATGACAGATAGGTGTGGCAATTTCAACTTTATGCAACTGTGTTGGTACCAAAAACGTATATTGGCACGATAAATTATATTCTTGTTTTAACGAGTGTAGGTACCACCAAATAGGTATCTATCGGATCTATCTTCCTCGAGTGATGATCAAGATATAGTAAGAGAGGTTGAAAGTGAGATGTGTTGTACTAGATCTACCGGTTCTAGATCAACTAGGTTGGAAAAGGTAAGGAAAATATTTTGTACCCACATGCAATTTTTTATTGCCAACGGAGGGTTGTGTAATTATGATGTTGAGAGCATAGGTGACATTGAGTTTCCCTTGAGGTATAAACATCTAATGCAATGATGGGCACCTAAGGAGCTACCTGAAGTGGACACAGATTTATACATCGGTGGGAGGATGTATCGCATTGCTCCTTCATCCTTACATGGATTGGGGTTATTTTCCATGGATGGCATAAAGGTCAGATATGGCACTGTAACTGAATTGATGGAGTATGTCAGACCATTATACAAATACAATCATTGGTTGATGTTGGTCCGATATATGCAAAGTACGCGGAGATACGGAGTTGCCACAAATTATATACAACTACTAGATAACAATCAAAATAAAGGGGCAACTATGTATATTGATGGAAGGCCAAAAACTACTGGAAACATTACAGGATTTATAAATAGTACATGACTAGTGGCAACAACTAAGAAACTGAGTTGCATATTTGAGGCACGCGAAGGAAATCGTATATTTGTATATGAAACAAAAACAATAGTTCCAGGTGAAGAGTTGTTGATCGATTACAACTTAAATTGAATATATGGAAGCGGTGCGACTATGGGGGTAAATATCTTACATACCATTCAACTCAACCTTTGATCAATCATTGTTACAATTTATCGCTGCAATATTTCAAATTTTTACTGCATACATTTTTTACAATTACTTTCATAACTCTTGTTGATTAATTTATTGCCTCAACATCTATCTAGGGTGACCGTTAAAAGGCACCCACTTCGCCTCAGCAGGTAAATGTTAAATACAGTAAAAACTTATGACTACAACAACTAAATTTCATAATTTTTTTTTTTTCTGTTATTACTGCAATATTTCATTTTCTTAATGTTACAGGTGATTTTCATAACTTTTATTGATTGATTTATTGTGTCAACATCTGTCCAAGGTGACCATGGTAGAAAATCACCCGCTACATCTCTCCAGGGTGACCGTGGAAAGGAACCCACTGCGCCTTAGTAGGTAAATGTTAAATACAGTAACAACTTATGACTACAACAACTAAATTTCTAAAATTTCATTATTTTTTTTCTGATATTACTCCATATTTCATTTTTTAAATGTTACAGGTGAATTTCATAACTTTTGTTGATTGATTTATTGTGTCAACTTCTGTCCAGGGTGACTGTGTCCGAGTTTCACCCACTACATCTCTCCAAGGTGACTGTGGAAAGGCACCCGCAGTGCTTCAATAGGTAAATGTTAAATACAGTAACAACTTATGACTACAACAACTAAATTTATGAAATTTTGTTATTGTTTTTCTGATATTACTCCAATATTTCATTTTTTAAATGTTACAGGTGAATTTCATAACTTTTGTTGATTGATTTATTTTGTCAACTTCTGTCCAGGGTGACCATGTCTAAGTTTCACCTGCTACATCTCTACAGGGTGACCGTGGAAAGGCACTCACAGTGCCTCAGTAGGTAAATGTTAAATACAGTAACAACTTATGACTACAACAACTAAATTTCTGAAATTTTGTTATTGTTTTTCTGATATTACTGCAATATTTCATTTTTTTAATTTTACAGGTGAATTTCATAACTTTTGTTGATTGATTTATTGTGTCAACATCTGTCCAGGGTGACCGTGCCTGAAAATCACCCTTTACATCTGTCCAGGGTGATCGTGGAAAGGTACCTGCAGTGCCTCACGAGGTAAATGTTAAATACAGTAACGAATTATGACTACTACAACTAATTTCTCAATTGTTAAAGTTCATCTCATTAATTTTATTTATCAATGTATTGTGGCATGGTCAACGTGGGAAGGCTCCCACAGAGGATATTGATGAGAACGAAATATTTTATTCGACTGACCCATTCATAACTGTAACGAAGGCCTTGAAAAAGGATAACATATGATATCTAGGTTTGATTAGCAAAAGACCCCTGACACAAGATGATAGGGAAAGAATTGTAGAGCTACAAAATACAATAACTAATTTTGGGGTAAGTGGCATCTTCACATATTTTTATTAGCTATGACAATTTCATATCCACTTTTTAGTTTTATATTTTGTATATGATCTGATAAAGAAAATTTTTCCATTTGTAGGAGTTTTTAAACCCCATGCGTGGGGAACCTGTCGATCCTACAACTGCTATAGGTAGCAGTGATGGTCCAATGCAAAAAAAAGGTCGACATAGAAAAGTGCAAGTGAGGATTTTTGAGCCTCCTAAGGTTCCCCTAGAATCCATTGATGAGAAAAATGATTTTGACCAGCATGACATGCCGAAGCATGATGAGCCGGAGCCTGGGACTCCACATGATGACTCCGGAGAGGAACATAGTGTAGGTGGACAAGATACTATTATGCATGGAGTAGAATGAATTAAAAGCATCGGATCACTAAATGTCACCTTTCTGGTGGATGATGCATGTGTTTCGATCAAGATTAAGAAGATTTCAGGTAATTGTCCCATTAATTGATTCATTTTTTTTCATGAAATTGAAATGGACATTTGTTGAGATTATTATAAAATAATGGATAACATGTTTCTACAAGAAACAATGTTTTCTATAGAAACTTACATGACAAATCATTGGAGCTGTTTGGCCCCACCATTCGCACACGGTGGAATGGCCAAGATAGAAAAAAGAAAGATGATTTAATAGATCACATGGTAAACTTGTTCAGAAACATTTTCAACAAGAAAGTGATTACAAAGTTAGCTGACGAAAATTTAAAATACACCAGGGCCCAGTATAGGGATAAATTGCAAATAGACCTCAAGCACGAGTGCCCTCCCATGGTTCCCGAGAAAGAGTGGAAGGCGCTAATAGAGGATGCAAAGGAGAACTTGTTTGAAAAACATGGGCGACAACCACAAGCTGGTCAAGCAAGGTACAACACATGTCATATTATTAGTGAAATATCAACATTTATGTTTCTCTTTCTTGTTTTAAGTAACAATTTTGATATCTTTCTTTTTTCAAAAATTCCATATGTAGGCTACCAGACACCTCCAAAGAAACAAAGGCTAGAGTGGAAAAACACGACCAACATAAACTAGGCCAGGGTAGCTACGAAAAACTAAAAGCCCCAATAGTAAGATTTAAATGATTAACTGTAGTTAATATTTATTTAACAGTAGCAAACAAATATATGTTTTTGTTATTGATATTTTTAATGGTGTTATGCATTGCAGTTAAATATGTTCGACACTGCTACCATGGAGGAGGACCTAAAGCTTGGTTACAAACATGGTTTTAAAAGTGTGATCAAATATAGAAAAATCTTGGGCCAGACTCCTATCTCCCCAACCACGTAGGTAAATCAAATGAATAAGGAAACTGCAATAGCATGCTTGTAAAGTCTATTCATATTTTATTATATCACCCTTAACTAAGTATTTATGTTTGTTTTCAAGCAACAGTGCTACCGCACTAGTGAATCAAGCAGTATTTAGCAAACATCGCGTCATACAAGGGTCCACATGTCCACTGATAGTGTAGAGCAGAGTACCCATTCCGATATGTATGCTTTAGAATTAGAAATATTTACCGTGATTGTAGATATTTATTTCCTAACTTATACTTATATATTATCTTCTCAAAATTTAAGAGCATGTAGCTCAGGAGGGTGAAATGCGAGAGAAACCAAGTGGACAAGAAATTAACCCACCAACTATCCTAGCTACAGAGACAGGTAAATATCAATAGTGTAATGCTAATCAAAACAATGAATTAGTTATTTCAATTATATTTCAACATATAGATATGATCATTTTTCATTGTTCTAGTTCACGAACCTGAATAGCTACCAGCTAACCTTCTCAGTGACGTACCTGAAGTATGGTACATGAGCACACACAAACAATAAAAGGACAGGGCACACAAAATACAATGTCCTTGGATGAATATGATATCCCAATTGTTAGTTTTATGAATGTAAAAAAACAAAAATCAAAAAAAAATTAGATGTATAAATTCATGACTTGTATTTGGATCTTTATCGATGTTTATATGTTCATATGTTTTTATGACTATCCTATTTATGCATGAATTTCTATATGTTTTCTATATAAAGAAAATCATTTGTTGGGTATAGGGAATTGAGAGCGATGTGAGGGGGGGGAGAGGCCATTTGAGCTTCCACCTTCACGTGGTTGGCCCTGTTCAGTAGAGAATAACCTATTCTCAGAACAAAAAAAAAGCTCATTAAGGTATGTGACAACTTAATTTTTTTCTAAAGTATTTTACATAACTAAATGCATGCTTATTTTCTTATTAATTATTTACTCATATAAAAAAATTGTATTTTATGATTCATGCAGGTCTTGGTGATGGAAATGCATCTCATGGACAAATCTTATCAAGTTGTATGGGCTAATGGATCTAGCAAAGGGAAAATGAAAAGGTAAGGGTTTTGACGTGTTTTTAAAAGTAGGCTTTATACTAGTAAAAGTTCACAATCCTCATGAATATGTAGATATTGATATATATGTCAAACTCCATGTGGTGTTTTGGTTTACTTGTAGTTTTTTTATAAAGAAGTATAACTATTTTAGAGAACCCCCATATAAAAAGTCTTTATCCATATCCTCATTGTGGAAAATAAATTAGAAAAGATCCCTCACTTCATTCATTTCCATAATCCTAACCTTATTTCTATCCCTAGTCCAAATCCTAGTTCCTATTAAATAATGCATGAAGCTAATCCCAATAATCTAGACCCCTTGTCTCATCCCACATGTTAGTGAAAGTATTATAAGGCTCCAAAGGACACTACTACAAAATTCTTATTCTTATAATATTAATTCACATCCAAATCCTTGTACATAGATGAGAAATCCCTTGATGATCCTAGGGTACACCAATATTTGGACACTTCTCCCAAACAAAAAATAGTCCCTATTCCAAAGTACTCTATTGAAAAAGATCCCTCATTACTCATAATGACAAATGAAATTTATTCCCCTCTCTAAGTCTCCTTTTTACTAATAATTTTTAGATCAAATACCAACTTGCCACTATAATCCTTGACAATTGTAACCAAATTAATCGCATTTTCCATCACTCCTCACCCCTCTCCTTATCATTGTGGCTTTGTACAATAGGATAACACTCATCTTCTCATTAATAAACATTGTGGAGTCACCCTTTTCATAGGGAATTTTCAAGAGAATGTTGAATGCTATGTATCTCCCCTTGATTACTCTAATTTACTCTTGAACATATCATATGAACAACAATGAAATTCTTTATAATATGTCCATTGAAATACCTATCAACTCTTTAAAGATAACAAAACCTATGAAATCATCTTTATTACAATACCCTTTACATGTAATGATGTGACCAAGACACTTTTATCAAGTTGAATGAAGCCTTGTTCCTATTGGGAGTTTTTTTGGGATAGCTTAGACTTCCGAATATCAACTCTAGCCACCCCAATATTACCTAGTTCTCCCCTTGTCTTCTTCCTCTCCTAGTGTTTCATGCTCTCCTACATACTCTTCCTCTTTTCCTAGTCCTTCGAATGCTTGGGTAAAGTATTGCCTCTCCTCCTTAGCTCTTCTTCCTTGCACCCCTATTTCTCCATTTTTTGTTGGTCATAATATCGATGGGTCCCTTACAGGTCATTATCTCAAGAAAGACCCTACTTGAGATAACCTCTACCTAGTTAGGATCAACTATCACTTCTTTGTTTAGTTTTCCAAGATGTCCCCCTTAATGGTCACATTGCATAGCTTGCAACTATGGAGCCCCTCCCAATGGTGACATCATATATTCCTTTGATCCTCTCTGCTCCACTGGTACCATTGGTATTTTTCACCTCTACACTTGCATTGAACTTAGGTTGATGCATGTCGCCTCCTACACTTGCATAAAATACCCCATTGATGTATGCCACCTCTCATTCTTGTACTAAATCTAGGCTATCATGTGTTGTTTTTGTGCTTTTGATGAATCTATATTACTAGTTTTTGATGCCTATTATTCTCACACTCTCCAGATTATTGTATGTCACATGGAACTCATGCTATGTCCTTGACTAGTGTATGGCACCTTAATGACTACAGAAATCCTAGAACAATGAATGTCATTTGTTACGCTCACCTTAACTTCAAGTTTCCATATGTTACATTTATTCTTGTGATAACCCTATATTAGAGTGTGTTTCCTCTCTCGCTCATGTTCACTCTTAGTCGGTTTATGTCATCTCATGCCTTTTTCCAATGTCATTCCAGTGTCATCAACTTTCTCTTGCCTTTGTTAGAACTACCCTAACACCACAACCTCCCATATTTACCTTTTCATCTATCCTCCATCCTTTCCATAAGAGATCATGTTGCTAATCCTACCTCACTTGTGGTCTCAAATCCAGTTAAAATCCAATTCTCAAATCCATTTCAAATCTAGTTCTCATGTTATTTGTCAAATTTAATGTGTAGATATTACATATATGCCAAGATCCATGTGGTGTTTTTATAGTCTAATTTATTTGTCCAATTTAATGTGTAGGTGGTTGTATAGTACAAGTCTCGAATCCAGTTCAAATCCAGTTCAAATTGCACCTTTTTCCAATGTCATGCCAGTATCATCAACTTCTTTCTCTTGTTAGAACTACCCTAACACCACAATCTCCCATTTTTAAATTTTCATCTATCCTCCATCCTTTCCATAAGAGATCATGTTGCTAATCCTACCTCACTTGTGGTAATATGCCAACCTCTATGATGTAGGTATCTAGATAAACATGTTCTTGCATTGCTCATTGCTCATTCTTGGAAATGAAAGTATGTATTAGTCTACCCCCTGTATATTGAACATATTCATGATGTACCCAAAATTTTGGACCTCATTATTATTGTCCTTTTTGTATGCTCCAACAATTGTGCAAGTGACATCCACAAGTCTCTTCATATTATATTAGTAATATTCCTCTTATTATTATCAAGGAAGGAGTTGATAAGTATCCCTTATATACATTATGCCTAAATTATCGAGGCATCAAATAACATTATGTTTTTACAAGAATATATGAGTCAATGTCATAACGAACCTTTAGTTTCATAAGAGTTTCGAATTCTTCAAGGTGTTAAGAGCCATTATTTCCCAAATCATTAAGAACATAGAATAAAATTGACCAATGTCGTATACATAGGTGATGAAAGAGATTTTACAACCTTTTCATAAATCACAACCTTTTTATTGATGGTGTCTTCATGGGTTCAAAACCTTACTTTACAAACCTAACAATATTTCTACCTTTCAACATTCTCATGAACCCTTGGATTTACCATTACTCCTTATGGGTCATAAATTTCCACTCACCAAATTCATACAAATTGAAATTTGGGTCACTTGCAAAAGCCTATATGACATTACAAATATATGAATTCAACTAGGAGTAGACCTTTTCCCTTTCAAGTTGATGATCCCCATCAACTTTGGGACTCAATGTCTCTTCATTAAATTCTCCTTCTAATGAGAATGGCATAGACAACTTCAAATGATCCACATATACATTGGAATATTTTCCCATATATGGTGACCAATCCAAGAAAATAGCTTTTATTCATTCTTATCCAAAATCCTAAAATATCATTTTAAACCTTTCTTTGGTGGGTGCAACCACACTTGATCTAACTTAGGAGGTATGTGTTGTTCAATGCGTATCATGCCTCTTTTCGTAACTTTATTGAGATTCCTAAAATGTTTCTTATACCTACACATGTTCGTGGATTTTTCTTTTTAACGAAGTTCACATATTTTCTCATTGATTGATTTTCTTAATTGTTCCACTTTGAGGGATAAACTTTCAAGTTAAAGCGAGTACAATAAAATATGAGAAAGTCTTAGGTGGAGGATTTGAGGTCAACAATGAATTGTGCAATTAGCAATGATATATATAAATGACAAACAATCTTGCCATGGATTGGGATGTTATAGCCTCACAACAAATGGACCAATGTTTGATTTATATACTTGAGATACCCATGCAATTGTAAATAAAGGAGACACTTCTCTTCAACTTATATCCATTATCATCTAGAGTGTGGATTAAATGTTTCTTGAGAATCTATTATATCTACTATACATGATAAATGTAGATATTCCAAAATGCACCTTTACATGAGTGAAGAAGATAATTACATCGTGTTTTCATGTTTCAACATGGTATAAAAACTACCATAATATTTAGTCTTGTTTACTCTAAAATGTATATCGACTTTACAGCTTCAAGATTTCCACATGAGCTTATTCTTGGCTCACCTTTCTAAACAACAAAATTATGAAATTTATACTTTAATCCTCCTTCAAGCCTACAATCATCTCAAAGACTCGAGACATGCATATCTATACAAGTTTTGTAAGGTTTTAACCATTTGCAAAAAATTGAGCTAGATGTAGGTAATCCCTTATATTCTTCAAGTACATAAGAGTTTAACTTTAGAGCTATGGTCAAATAAAAACCAAGAGGTCTTAAAGGAAATTGACCATGTGGTTTTGAATATATTTATCATACTTGATTACCGAATCAAAATGTTGCAGGATACCATTCACATGAAGTCTGGGCTTTGTTGTGACTTGGTTCAATTAACAAGGATTATAAAAGCTTATGATTTAAGTGAATTTGTTTTTGTTTTCCCAACAAATAATTCATGTAGTACTTCAATGCCTAAACTATGATGTACAATTCCTTTTCTTATTTGGGGTATATTATGATTGCACCAACAAAAGTTTCAAGTGTTATGTTAGCCAACTCCTTCATTGTATCAAATGTTCCCCCATTATGTATCATGCGACATTTGATTTGATTTCAAATGAAATTGCAAGTTTGATTAGATTTAATATTGACGCATTACAATTCTTTCATGTCAAAGCTTCAGTTACTTGGTTTTCAATTGCAATGAATTGAAAGGTTCTAATTGCCTTTTCTAATGTGCATTGAAGAGACACTTCATTCCTAAATAATTTGCTAACCCCATGAATTACCTTGGTTCAATTAAATTATTTGGGATCAACCAATTTACAACGAATTTTATATTTCTTAGGTCAATACAAAATTCACATCCTCTAACTACAAAATCCATACACAACAATAATTGTTTTCCAAGCTCATATTTATTCATGTTGGCTTGCAATTAATTGTGTTGAAGGGTTAAAAATATCATCTCCAAATGTTTCAAATGATCTTGGGTTAAAAATATCATCTCCAAATGTTTCAAATGATCTTCCCAAATCTTGCTAAAACTCAAAATATCATCCAAGGAGGCTACAATAAAGGTGTTTGGGAAATGGTCTTAAGATATTATCCATCAATCTTAGAATTGTTGTCATAGTATTGTGTAATATAAATTGCATAATGACTCACTCATTCAATCCATGTGTTTTTTTGAAAGTAATATTCCAAATTATTCTTTGTGTATATTGTCATATTGGTATGCTTACGTCTAATCTAACTTCATGATAACACATGCTTCCAATATTTGGTTGATTAGTTCCTTGATTATTTGTAGGGGATATATATATATATATATATATATATATAT
>CBVK0100413344.1:0-19789 GCA_900067695.1 Picea abies | reverse complement strand
ATATATATATATATATATATATATATATATATATATTACTTTATATATAACATTGAAAGATAAATTCAAATAAGGGAATATGATGAAATTGCTAGAAAAAATGTCATAGTTCTTTCATGTTGTGCATTGGAGACAACTAGTACTACTTGACATTTTCCGATTTTTACTTTTATCTTGAAAAATTTGAGATTAGATGTACTTTCCTTTTCATACTATTTTATTTTGATAGTTTGGAATACTAGAGCACATGATGAGATAATATTTTTTCACTATATTTATAAAACTTACAATATATAATGTGTAAATAAGTACATGATTTTTCAAATTATTGTTTAACAATATTAGATAACTTGACTTAAATTTGATAGAGTATGTACTATTGTGTGAACTCTCTATGTATTTGACATTTCATATTATTGATTGTGTGAACTCTCTATGTATTTGACATTTCATATTATTGAGTGAATTGAGTTTTATTTGATAGAGTATGTGTGATTATGTGACCTATTCATGTACTTTGATAGATTATGTACTATTGTGTGAACTCTCTATGTATTTGACATTTCATATTATTGAGTGAATTGAGTTTTATTTGATAGAGTATGTGTGATTATGTGTCCTATCCATGTACTTTACACTTTGTAGCTACTTGTACAATTTTATAATTGTATTTTATTATGGACTTAGATTTATCACGGTATCATTTTGTACATTAATGTGTTTGATATGGATTGGATCATTATATAATTTTTCATTTAACTGGGTATCTTTTTGGGTGGAAAACTTAGAGAAATTGACTTGTAGGACTCATTTTAGTGGACGTCAAAGTCTGGAAATTTGGGGTCTGGAACCTTCCATAGCCATTTTGAGCCATCAAATGACACTTTTTTGGGTCAAAAGTTTTTGGGCATTGCTCCCAACACCTTGAAGTTGTTCTACACACCAAAACCTTTCCAACAATGTGAAAACCACCTCAATCAAATTTCATATGCATAAGCTATACCTCCCACGTGTTGACCTATCTTGTTGACCACAATGGTACTGATTGGATGCCACATCAGTCCCATTCCTCACACATGTGGGGCTAGCCACAAGTGAACTTTCAAGAAGATTCTAGAAGGTCCAAAACTTAAAACTAATTGAGGCTTGAGACATGCAAAAACCTTAACCCTAGATGACTATTAGGATATGATAAATATTGGGCTACTAGGAGGAGAAAGGGTTCCATTCTTTAGTATTGTACTTGTTCCATAGTTGAGAAAATTGCAACACACCCGACCCCCTAAACTTACTTAGGCTGGTGGGATGTCATGTTTCCACTCTGATTAATCTTCAGGCTTTAGGTTTACACCCTTGGAAACCTTTGTCCATTGTGATCTACACAAAAACTTCTCTTATCACAACATCTGACTGCATCTTATCTACTTGCTCAACACCTAACTTCATGGAAGCTCCACACTAGAATTTTACCTCTATAACCAAGGTATCATATGTCCCTAATCAAATGGTTGATATTCACCTTGCATGATCATATCAATGGTCGATAGTGAATCAAGATTTCTATCCTTCGGTAAATTTGGTTACCTTACCCAAATTTCTATCCTGATAAGACTTCTCTGATGGACTTGTTCCCATGGATCCAATGGTATTTAGGTTTGAAAATAGTCATATACGATCAAATCAGTACCTTAAACTACATTTGATCATATGAATAGGTAGGGTCCTCAACAAATCTATAGCTGGGATTAAATTGGAACACATCTCCCTCAGATTGAAAGTTATTTTCCACTTAGGGTATTCCACCATCTAAATACTCTCTCTCCAAGGCACCAAACTTCTCAATCAAACTTCTCCGATGAGGCTCGCTAGGAAGATATGATGATACTCATATCATCACATCTAATGATCAAGGATCACTTGGAATCTTATAACTAAATGATGCTTAACTGACACAAATGTTAGATTCTAATGATCAGAAATCCACTAGTGTCCATATCGATAGATCCACTGTCATCGACTCTCAACGTCAGAATCTATTAATCAGGAACCTCTCCTATACCCACTTCCAATAATTCTTGATCCATTGTTTCTGATAGACTTTTCATCTTGACACTTCAAGCATCAACGACCCAAATCTCATCGGCTTTAATTTTGATAGATCGACGGATCACAATTTCTTGGAAATTTTCCATCATAGATTCGTTATGACCTATCACCTTGGATTCTCTTGATGAAATCACCTTCTAATAAAATTTATCCTGAGGCACATATCTTTGATCAACAATCAAGATCTTCTCCTTCTATTGAATCAATAATTTTCGTTCATCAAGGTTCCAATAATGGTTATCAACCCGGTTAATGGTGGTTTTGAGGACTTATCAATCAGACAGATATTCAAAAGTCTCTCTCTACCTAATTTTGACTCAATTTATTTTGGCTCACAACCATTTTGCAACTGACTAGGATTACTCTACTCCCAATCACGAATGAATATCTTGCATTCTGCAATATTTCCATTCAAAAGCAAGTAAAATCACATGGTTAAAGGATTTTCTAGGACTAAATAGTCCTGCATTCTATCTTACAAGGATTTATCTTCCTTCCCTCTGGATACTATATAATTTCCCCAATAACCAAGGACACTCTACCTAAACACCCAAATGAATATTTTACATCTTCCAAGCTATCCACTCAAGGGTTGGGAAGTTTATAGGAATATTGACCTGTATTGACCATCCTCATTCATTCACTTATATTTAAAAAAATTAACAAGGGAGGAAGGTTCCTTTTACTCCATTTTACTGAAGAATTCAACATTCATTTATTCAATCAGATCTATAATATGAACATAAAATATTCTACGACCATTATTAAGCATTTAAGAGGCACTACAAGCAATAATACTTATCTTATTCAATAAACATTTCAACCAGCCAACTGACTGAGGTAAAATTCCTTTCCTCCCAACTATAGGTTATGTTGCACTGTGATTTTCACAACATTCCACCCCCATTCCAGGCCATGATACCATCAAGGGACTATCTTAGCTAACTATCAACTCGAGAAATGGTTCAGGAAGTATACTCTCCTTCTATCCATTGGCAACAACAAAATTTTCCCTCTTCCCACTGAGCTCAGGACCTCCACGATTTTATCAGTTACCTTCCCAAATAGATTTCCTCTAGATAAGGGAGCCCATTCTTTTCTACACAATCCATCGACAACCTCCCCTTACCAGTGTCTATTTCTTTCTAGTAAGCACCAAGTCACAATACTCTATTTCTCTAGTCTGGATATGGGTCTTCTTTATTCTCACAATCGATCATCATCAAATGACCCTCCATGCTCTTTAAATACTAATCATGGACCAATTGGGTGTTAAGCCACAAATCAATGGTCATTAATATCGAGGAGAGTATGAACCATCGTATCACTCTATGCCGGGAACATATTGTGACCGTCGAATTTCCTAACTACAAATGCATACTAATGCATACTAAAGAAACACACTAGAAAACACACTTCTACCTAATGACACAATAGACCAAGTAGATCTTAACTAAATCCTAAGTGTCTAAATATCCTAACACCCCCCCTTAAGAACAACTTGGGATAGGATTGAAGGATTTACAATAGTGAAACAATAGGAGAAGGAAGGAGGCATTAGAGCCTATCCCCCCTGAATGAAAACTTCCTCAACTCCTAACATAGATCGAAGTTTGGAAAACTTTGCTTCTGTAAGAGACTTTGTGAAAATGTCTGCAAATTGATCTTCCGTAGGGAAAAAGAGAACTTCAATAACTTGATTATGAATGAGCTTTCTGATGAAGTGCATGTGTATCTCAATGTGTTTTCTATGCAGATGTTGAACTGTGTCTTTGGCAAGCTTGATGGAACTCTGATTTTCACACCAAAGGCTGGTCGGATGATGGTGCTGGAATCCAAACTTGGAAAGGATCTATTGAAGCCACAGGGCTTCCTGACTTGCATTTACCTCTGCTTAGTACTTTGCTTCTTACAGGCCCAAGTGACAGTTCCTAAACCAAGGCTAAAAACATAACCTGCAGTAGACTTCTGATCATTAGGGTCACCGGCCCAATCTGAATCAGTGAAACCAACCAATAAAGGAGTCCCCCTTGAACTGTAATGTATCTTGAACTGAAATGTACCATGAACATAGAAAAGTATCCTTTTAGATACTTTCCAATGGATTTCATGGGGCGTTTGCATATACTGGGAAACAAGACCAACAACAAAGGAAAGATCAAGATGGGTATGAGTCAAGTATAAGAGGCTACCAACTAACTAACAGTACAGGGTGGAATCAACTTTAGGAGAAGTACAGGTGGCAATAAGCTTCACTCCAGACTAGAAGGGAGAAGGGGTTGGTTTACAATCGTCCATTTGAAAGTGACGAAGAAGGTCACAAGCATACTTAGACTGGGAAAAAAAATTCCCTCATTGGTTTTCAAAACTTGGAGGCCAAGGAAATAGTGAAAAAATCCTAAGTCAATCATTTCAAATTTATTCTTAAGGTTGGTTTTCACATGGTTTAAAAGTTTTGAGTCACTACTAGTAAGGATAAGGTCATCAACATAAAGGACAAGGATTATGATATGGCTTCCTACTTTCTTGGTATAGAAATTAGGATCATAAATGGCATCTAGAGAATCTAGTGGCAATAAGAAATGTGTCCATTTTGGCATACCAAGCTCAGGGAGATTTCTTGAGACCATAAAGAGATTTATTAAGGCGAAAAACAAGGCTAGAGTCATTTTGTACATAGCTAGGAGGTTGTTCCATGTATATTTCTTCTTGCAAATCTCCATGCAAGAAGGTGGATTTAACATCCATCTGATCGACCTCCCATTTATGTGAGGCAACAAGGGAAAGAAAAAGGCAGATGAAATTCATTTTGGTTACAGGGGAAAAAGTTTCATGATAGTCAATTCCTTCAAATTGGGAGAATCCTTTGGAAACTAACCAAGCCTTCTGTCTTTCAACACTTCCATCTAATGCATACTTAGTTCTGTAGACCCATTTACATCTAAAAAAAATTCTTCCTTTTGGAAGAGGTACAAGATCCCAAGTATCATTTTCCATTAAAGAACAATACTCTTCATTCATTGTTGTATCCCAATATGGATGACTTGAAGCTTCTGCAAATGTCTCTGGATCATGAGTCTCTGAAACTTGTGCTCAAATAATATTGAGTTTACTAAACACAGATTCAATCTTATTCCAAACTTCTTCAGGGTCATCAATTTCTTGAAGGTGATACCTTAAATCAAGAGAGATGGACATTATGATTAGTAAACGTTCTTTTTCATTCCTATTATCCCATTTGGATTTCTTATCATCATCAATGGGTGCTTTTTCCTTTCCCAAAGTAATCTGGTACAGGCCTTTACTTCTTAATAAATCTTCCATATGAGATTTCCATTGGAAGTAGTTGTTGTTGGTAAGCAAGACATTACTTGTAGAATCCATATTAAATATGCAAATAATGTGGATTTAAAAACTGAAACTAATGATCTGGATGGAAATATCTTGAAAATTTATGTGGTTTTAAAAAAAACAACACTGAAAATGGACTTTCGATGTGAGAGTTATGCCCTTAAAAAAAGGCATAAATGGTAACCAACTGACCATGTTATAGTGTAAGTTGCTTTATGAAGTGACCCACTTTTATAAGGAGAAGTGGGGATCACTTTTATAATGAAGTTTCTTTATAACAGGAAAGTTGCATGCAAAATAAATAACTCTAAAATAAAATATTAAAGCTACTTATAGGGATTCGCTTTTATACTTGAAGTGAAATACACTTTACAATTTTAGCATGAACTTTTTCAAAAAAGTAACAAAAGAGAGACTTGAACTTAAGACCTCTTACTTAATAAGGCAAGTTTTAACCAAATGGTCTAGCAAAACATATTGTAATGTTTAGAAGGAGGATTGTTGTTGTTGTTGTTTTTGTGGAAGATGGCCTTGGAGAGCGTGCTAAAAAAAAACTATTTTCACACAAGGAAAAAAGTTTCGCTTCTTGATGACAACAAGGGTTAGATCTCAGTTAGCTTACCCAGAAGATGCACCTTTTCCTATCTGTTTCTGATTTTCTGAGATCACACAGGGCATGGGGAAAAGAGCATACGCAGATCTAAAAGAGTAGCAACCTGGGAATAAAAAAATACAAACCGAAACAAAACAAAAATAAAACTGAAATTTTAAAAAATGTGTATTCAGGCTTTATACCTCTGGATCTAACTGTAATGGTCGTATATTGGGAAAAAAGAAACCTTTTCGAGTGAAACGAAAAGTGTTCCTGAATGAAACAAGTTCTCTGAATGCAATGGAATAGTCCTCTTAGCCCAAAAATGTACAGAAATGATAGAAAATGGAGATGAGGCAACTTGGCTTCACGATCTCAATCTACAACAGGAGCGGGTCTTCAGACAGGCTCTGATACCATGTTCGACAACACAAGTATTCCAACAGAGGATGAACAACTTAAGTAACCACTCACATAACCAGATCAAAGATCAACACACCGATGTTTTCACGTGGTAAAACCCCTACAGGGAAACATCCATGGCCCCAGCCAATGCGACCACTTGGAGCAGTTTATTAATGAAAAAGAAAAATATTACAGAGAGATTTTACAATAGAGTTTCTCACAATCGATCATCGAAAAATGACCCTTCATTCTCTTTAAATAGACATCATGGACCAATTGGGTGTTAAGCCATGGATCAATGGTCGTTAAGATTGAGGAGAGTATGAACCGTCGGATCACTCTATGTCGGAAACAATCGTGACCATCGAATTTCCTAACTACAAATGCATACTAAAGAAACACACTAGAAAACACACTTTTACCTAACGACACAATAGACCAAGTAGATCTTAACTAACTCCTAAGTGTCTAAATATCCTAACATTTGTTTCTATTCATTCCAGTTACATTGGGAAGGTAGTGTATTCAATTCATGTAGGTGTAGGTTGTATCTTTTAGCATGCTTCCTATTTTCCTCATTGAAACTTCCTAGTTCCACCTCACCAGTCCCACTCATGGTATCATGGCCAGTACTCAAGGATTCCTTCTGAATCAATTGTTTGGTGTGTTTTCATTAATCATAAACATAATTAAATGCTTCATAAATCACAATACAATAATTATTAGAATAATTGCAATCATGGGGGGAAACAATGAATTACATTCCCCTCCCCCTTAAATAAACACCATCCTCAGTGTTTAAAACACCATATATACAATTTATATAGGAAAAAATATGGGTATGTCATTCTCATGGAATATTCCATTTTCCACATGGCCTCATCTACCCCAATGTGCTTCCATTACACCTTAACCTACACGACGACTCGGTTCTGGAGCAATGTCTCTTTCCTATCCAGGATGCATTGAGGTTCAGGTTGGAATTTTCCCTATGGTTCCACCTATATTGCAATGCAATAAATAACATGATCAGAATCATGAACATATTTCTTTAATAAAGATACATGGAATAGATTGTGAGCTCTAACAGCAGGTGGTAGGGCAAGTCTATATCCTATTTTTCACACTCTTTCAAGGACTTCAAATGGTCCACAATAGAAATGTGATAGCTTGGAACAAGTTACCATCCTTAGGAAGCTCCTCTTGGGTTTTACCCTGAGATACACATGATCTCCCACCTTAAGATATTTATGATTTCTTTTACTGTATGCATAGATCTTTTGCCTATCCTGGGATATTTTCAAATTCTTCCTTAGTTTGGTTACTTCTTAATCCATTTTCTTTAGTAGGCCTAGTCCAAGTGTGATCATGTCCCCTGGAATGTCCCAAATAATTGGAAATTTTCACTTCCTGCCATATACAGCCTCAAATGGACTCATCTTTAATGATTCATGATAACCATTTTGTTGAGGGTTCTAAATTCCATTTAACTCAAAATAATGAATCACACCCAAATACAAGGCCCAATTAGACTCTTCTCTATTTGGGGTAGCGTGATTATCTTGATCCAGCGAGTTTCGATGGGATTTAATTGTTGTTTTGGAAAGTTTCCATTCTAACTGTGTATCTCTTTTCAGGTTTAATTCTTTGATATTCAAACATGAAAGAAGTATAAATAACTTAAACTATTCAATTTAGAAGAAAATCAGGCGTAGGATAACCTTCAACCAAATGTGTGTAAACAATATCCAAGATTAAACAACATTAGTAATAATACTACCATTGATCAAGTAACAGATATCGTCTAAGAAAAGAAAGACGTGGTTTGCACAAAATCACATATAAGGACAAATAAGCTAGAAATAATTTTGCATAACGTTTTCATGTAATACATTAAAACACCATTGAATTATAACTAATGTTCATTCAACAACTATAATAATTCAATATAATTCAAAATAATCATGATCTTACTGAAAGGCTTGTATTTGATAACAAGACACAGAACAATCCATAGATCAAGTTTTCATCCACAAACTGGGAAAAAAATTTCTTTGGCTCCATCTGAGCTTCTTAATTTATCAAACTTAAAAATAATTCTTATATTAACTATTCAATTCTCACAAAAACCATCAACCCTTCAAAACTAGGTCAATATATTTATTTACAAAAAAACTAAAAATATTGAAAATACCTTGATAGTTCACTTAAAGTAAAAAAAAAAACAAATAGTAGAGTGAACCCATCCACATGTATGCTCCCAATAGTCCTTTCGTCATCTCAACTGGTTTTCTTTGTCGTATTCGGACCACTAGACAAAAAGAACTTCATAGGTATGGAAGTATGGGAATCGATGTTGTTCCATTGGTGAGCTAAGCTCATATTTCATTTCCATCACTCGATGTTTGAACTAATCCATCTTGGCACTCAAGTACTGCAAAACTATTGATTCTCCTAACACCCTTTGAGAAAATTTTCTCACTTGTCCCCTTTCTAAAGTTGTAATTTTGAGGATATCGGCTTCAAACTTCTGATGCTACTCTACAAATTTCTTAATTATACCATCGAGGTCTACAAATTCTTCATGCATACCAAACTCAAGAAGTTGAATATCCTTCATTTTCTATTTTATCCCTTCCCAATTATTGAGACAGTCTTCCCACCTATCCTGCATCATTTTCTACGGTTCCACCACTAATTGTGTCTAGTACTCTGCCACTTTTTGGAATCTTGCTAGGCTATAATCGGTAAGAATCATGAGGTTTTTCCTCCTCACCTCGTTCTTTGTGGATTTCCCTAATATACTCGATCTGATCCAAAGTCTTATGCGACCTTTCATACCTTCTTATCATATCCTTGTGAAACATCATCCCTAGAATTGTTTCTTCCTAGTAGCTTACAACTTGGGCTATAAATATATCTTGGTCCAAGGTGGAGTATATTCCAACAGGTACAACAACAGTGAAGTTTTTTGTGATCAATCTCCAAGTGGGAGATTGTTGGTTGTGGATCCTGATTATCTTCCTGATTCAAAGGTTTGTTTCAGCCATGCTTGGAACCCATTCTCTAATGGGGGGTGTGTGGGGGATTCCCCCCCCACAACTATCACCAGGGGGTTCTAGGGGGGAGACGAGAATTTTTGTAGCCCCCCCCCCCGATGGGGGATTTGGGGGCAATTTTTGTAGCCCCCCCCCCCGATGGGGGATTTGGGGGCAACGCCCTCGAAACACAATTTTGGGAAATTTTTCCTTGTAAAATATTGTAATTTCGTAGCCAATTTGGATCATTCATTATCAGATAGCAGATTTGATTATAGAAGTTATTTTAGGGATTTTTTCCCTAGAATGCAACCCTCTTCTATGATGGAATTGTATTGTGGTTGTGTATGAGTGTGATTATTGTATTTTGAGAGATGATGTTGTGAGATAAAGAAGAGGAAGTTACAGTGGGCATGATGTAGGTTGTATCCTTTCATTTTGATGGATAATAAAAAGGAAGGACTTGGAAATTTCTTTGGTGGACGTAGCCCACACTGGGTGAACCACGTATATCTATGTATCTATTTTATTGTGTATCTTCTATGTTTTATTTCCGCATTTGTTTTATTTTATTGCTTTGCGATCCTTTTTTTCTAACAACTGGTATCAGAGGGAAAATTAACTCGTATGAAAACAAGGATCCTGGTTCGAGTGAGAGAAATGGTGAAAGATGGAAATTTTAGGGTCGAGAAATTTAATGGCCAAAACTACCAATTATGGAGGATGAAAATGGAATATTATTTATATCAAAAGGATCTATTCCTACCATTAGGTGGAATAGAAAAGAAGTCGACGGCCATGAAGGACGAAGAATGGGAGGTTCTTGATAAAAAGGCACTAGGAATGATGCGATTGAGCCTAGCAACGTTGGTGGATTTTAATATTTCAAAAGAAAAAACAACGAAGGAGTTGATGGATGCATTGGCTAAACTGTATGAAAAACCCTCGACATCCAATACGATATTTCTAATAAAGCAATTATTTAATATGAATATGTTAGGCAGGTGTTAGCAATAGAAGTCACACCTAGACTATTGTAGGTGTAAGCCTAATACCCATCAGAATTTGAATAATTAAATAGAAAGAAAGAACAATAAAGAGAGCAACAGACTGTCTCCAGAGACATTCCATTGGCCATGAAGTCATAATATTCTACAGATAAAATGCAATCAATCTACCTACCATACAAAAGAGATATATAATGATGAACAAAAGAATGGTGTAGATAACACTAAGAATAAATATTCATCAAGAAATGATGCTCTTTGCAAAATGAATAAAAAGAATACTTGAACAAAAATCATGAAAGAAGGAAATCACTACAAATCCTTTGCAGCTCATGAATCTCCTAACCATGAACAACCATTGATCCTCAATGTCTTAAATTCATTCAAGCAAGATGAAAATGTGAAATGTAAAACAGAGAAAACACAATCTGATAGTAATATCTCTCATGAATCTCTAATGGAAGAAATGTTACATTCTGATATGCCCAACAAGGTTACAAATCAGCATACACAGCTAAATTTCCTCAAGCTCTCCCCTAACTCTCTGAAGTCCCTATTTGGATTCCTCTCACTCATTAAATATAAAATTACATCAATAATATCTCTAGGAGGTCGCAACATACTCCATGAATTGGATTCTATTCCTTAGAGATATGTGGCAAACAAAAAATCCAACTAATTCCTTGATTCCTGGAAACTGTCTTTTAGAATAAATGAAACTGCATCCAACTCATTGCATGGATATTTAGTGGAGACAAATCTTAATTACAAGTGTCTCTTGGTGTCTAAATCATCTCTGAGAACCCATTTGAACCTCCTCAGACAGGTGGCATCCCTGCTACAACTCGTATTTATCATACTATTAGAGTTTGTAGTGCAATTTCGGGATTCATTGCAAACTTTCCTATAGGTGATGATTTCAACTTTTTTCCCAACCGACGAACTGGGTCAGGCACATTTTGGTCAGCAAGTCAATGGTAATAGGTTCTACTCCACACCAAATTTCAGAAGAACCCATATTGGAATTTCAAATTTATGATGAGAATATGATTTTTATGTGTACCAATTGAGTTTGCAGTGCGCAGTTGAGTTTGCAACGCGTAGTGAAGTTTGCAGTGCATAGTTGATTTTGTAGCACACGGTTGAGTTTACAACATGCAGTTGAGTTTGTAGTGTGCAGTGAAGTTTGCAGTGCACAGTGAAGTTTGTAGTGCACAGTCAAGTTTGCAGTGCACAGTCAAGTTTGCAGCGCACACTTGCAAATGTAAATGAAAATAAGAAATGATAAGGCTTTATTTTGAAACCGACCCTTGGAGATGTTGGATGATGCTAGGTGCTAAAAACAATATTGGTTCTAATAGTGGGTCTATTGTAGATCATTTAAATGAATTTAATATGGTTACTAATCAGCTAAGTTCTGTAAAAGTGGACTTTGATGATGACATCAGGGCTCTTCTAATCTTGTGGTCATTTCCACAAAGCTGGAATGACTTCGTCATGGTTGTAAGTCTATGGTTCAAACACTCTAAAATTTGATGATGATGTTGGTGTTATCCTTAGTGAGGAAATATTATAGAAAAGCACATGTGAGACATCAGGTAATGCATTAAACATGGATAATAGGGGAAGAAAAAAGGATAGAGGAAAGGGCTTAGGGAACCGCGATAATTATAGGAAGGGAAGATCCAAATCCAGACAAGGAAAAATAGAGTGTTGGAATTGTGGGAAGAAAGGACATCTGAAGAAATATTGTAGAGATCCAAAGAAACAAAGAGATGGACAACAGGAGAAAAATCAAGAAGCAAATGTAACAGGTGATGTGTTACAAGATGCTTTAATTCTTTCTATAGATAGTCTTTATGAGTCTTGGGTAGTAGATTCAGGGGCTTCATTTCATGCCACACCCCATAGGAAACATTTTATAGATTATGTTGAAGGTGATTTTGGATAGGTTCATTTGGGTGATGATGCACCATGCAAAATTTTTGGAATAGGAAAGGTACAAATAAAGCAAAAGAATGGAAACCAATGGTTGTTGAAAGAGGTAATACATGTTCCATATCTAAGGAAAAATAAAATTTCAACAAGGCAATTGGAAAGTGAAGGTTGTATATCTATATTTACAGATAAGGCATGGACGGTCACCAAAGGATCATTGGTGATAACAAAAAGAGAGAAGGTAGGTACATTGCATTTATGTACTTGTAATATTGATTCTTCTATCTCTTTAGCTTCTACAGGAGTGGATACATCACTTTGGAATCATAGGCTCAGACACATGAATGAGAAGGAGATGTAGATACTTCACAAAAGGAATTTGTTGTTGCATATTAAATAAATTGATTTGGATTTCTTTGAGAATTATGTTTATGGAAACTAGAAGAGAGTCAAATTTCTCAGAGTCGGTAAAGAAAATAAGAGTGAAAGTTAGAGCTTGTTCATACATATGTATGGGGACCATATCAAGTATAATCTCTTGGTTTCTCTCATTATTATGTTACTTTTTATTGATGATGCAACTAGAAAAACTTGGGTTTATTGCATTCGACAAAAATATGATGTTTTTGGTACTTTTAAGAAATGGAAATCTTTGGTTGAGAATGAGACATGAAAAAGGTTGAAGTGTCTCAGATCATACAATGGAGGCAAATATTGAGGCAAGGATTTTGATTATTACTATCCATACCATGCATTTGTAGAGAGAAAATAGTTACAAGAACACCACAAGAAAATGGTGTGTCGGAAAGGATGAACAGGACAATCATGGAGCGTGCAAGAAGTATGAGATTGCATGATGGGTTTCCCTTACATTTATGGGAAGATGTTGTAGATATTGTTTTTTACTTAATAAACAGAGGACCTTCAATCTCTTTGGATGGTGTAATTTCAGAGGAGGAATGGACAGGTAAAAAGGTAAGCTATTATTTTTTGAAGACTTTCGGTTGTGAAGAATTTTTCCATATTGATAAAGAAAATAGAACAAAGATTGAGGCAAAATCCAAGAAGTGTACCTTTATTGGATACGGTGTTAATGATTTTGGTTATCGCTTATGGGGTTATGAAAATAACAAAATCATTAGGAGTAGAGATGTCATATTCAATGAGAAGGTCATGTACAAATATTAGTTGCAGGGAAATAAATAGGAAAAAGAAAAACCAGAATACATAGTGCTTGATGAGATCACTGGAAAAGAAACTCCAAAGGTACCAGAAAATCAAAATGTACAACAACAGGATCAATATGTACCTCAAACTCCTACAAGTGTCGTTAGAATATTTACCAGGTAAAGTAGACCCCCTAAATGATACTCTCCTTCATTGTATTATTTATTATTGATTGATTATGGTGTTGGCCCTTGACCAAGATTTGGAAGATTCTTGGTCATGTTGACCTATTTTGGACTTCGACAGCCTGTCGAAGGAGGAGTGCAAGACGAAGCAGAGATCATGGCATCTTGATCCCTTTTTGGGTCATTTTTGGGATGTGGGAATATGTAACGGGAATTGGATGTTGGCCCATGGGTTTACCCATGTTTAGGCCTATTTTTTAATATATAAATAGATGCTTATGCTAGATAGAAGTAGTGGTGCATCTATGTCATGTTAGTATGCAAGTAGGCTAAGTGTCAAGATTTGGATCTGTGTGATCGGGACTTGTAAGGATTTGTGCATACTGTGTGAAACTTGCAGAGTTAAATGCAAGTCATTGTAGAAAAACTATGGAAGGCTTAGTGATGGAACACAAGGAAGAAGGATCTAGCAAGTTGCGCAGATCTTCCGTCTTGTGCAGAGTAAGGGTTTTGAGGCTCTGTGCTTGTAACCAATTGACTAAAGACAATAAAGAAGAAGAGTTGGTGGATGTAGCCCCAGGGTTGGGGTGAACCATGTAAATATTGTGTTGTTATGCTTTGTGCATGTCTTAGTGTGTTTATGACTCTATTGCTAAGTGATTTGATATAAATATATAGATTTTCTTATGCTTTGTGCTATGAAGTTAGATCTGACTTCTAATAATGTGCTCAGTGCTTACTTCTTCTAGATCTGATCCATTTGTTTGTGCTAAGTGCTTAACTACATTAGATCAGTGTGAATGTCGTGAAGCTCTATTTTATCAGCGAAGTAGGTATTGATTGCATATTGAGGATCTGACAATGCTAAGTGCTCTATTAAGTATCATAGTCACGGATCTGTGTCCCAACTAAGGTTGCAGACACCTTAGTCTCACAACCACCCCTGCCTCTACCTCGGGTGAGACTTCATCTGCTTTGCAGGTGTTTTCAAAAGGGCTGGTAGTTAGGGTTTTGTTGGTGCGTTGTTGTAGCGTTTAACCCCGGGTCTGCCCCTGTGCCAACAAATGGTTATGTTGCCTAGAATTGAAACTATGATTATTGGGAACTGAGAAAGAAGAATCTTTGTGAAAAGATTCATCTTGAAACTGTGAAAGATCTATGCATAGATCTGTCGCTCTAGTGCGCAGTATTCTACTTGATTTATAAAGCTCTGTGCTAAAATAAAGAAGCCCAATCTGAAGAAAAGAAGTCGGATCTGAAGGAGAGAAGCAAAATCTAAAAGCTCTGTGCTCTAAGAAAGGTAAAAGTGAGAATTTATGATTAAAAGAGGTAATATCTGCAAGCTCTGTTCTCTGATAAAGGTAAGAATAGTGAAAAATTTTAGATCTGGAATCTTTGTGCTTTGTAGAAGTACGATAAGTGGAAATTTTTGTTTCTAGACTATGGATCTAGGTATGTTTAATAGAGTTTGTCCTAGTTTGAAAACTAGGGTATTGATAGATGAAGGAAGATTTGATATTAATAGATCTCACAAGAATAGTGAAAGATATGTTATACCTATGCATAGAAAGAATGTTTGGACTAACAAATGGATGCAAGATCCTAGAGAGAAATTGTTGCAGGTTAGCTTCTATGCTCCTAACGCATAGTACAGGAGAAGTTGAGGATCATTTAAAAGAAAGAGAGGATTAACCCTTTGTTACAGCAACAGAAGACCAGGACATCTTTCTAAGGAATTTCTTGGAAGAAGACCTAGTTGTCTTTGTTGTAAAGCTATGGACCATGAAGTGTTGGATTTCCCTAGAATGATTGTTAAATTTGAAAGAATGAATCTGAACCAGGAAAACCCTAAGGCCGATCCAGAAATGGCAGAATCCCAGAAAGAATCAGAGAAAGTATTGTTACAGATGAAAGAAACCCTGAATGACCACCAACATGTCATCTTATCAGATATCTTCAAAGAAAAAGAATGCATCAAAGAAAGAATAGGAGACTTCGACATTGACTGTGTTTTGGATGAGGAAACACAGGTGAATATCATGACAGAGAGAACTTGGGAAGCTATAGGGAAGTCTACTATGATTCCTTCATTAGGAGGAATATGATTATTTAGAGGAAAACTAGTAAACCTATGTGGGAAGCTCACTCAGATACCTGTGAATGCCAATGGAACTTCGATAGAAGAAAATTTTGAGATTATTAAATTTATTGAAGACAGTGTCCCATTTACCGTGTTACTAGCCATCCCTTGGATTGAAAGAGACCAGGCCAGGAGGAAAGAAGAAGAAGTAGAATTAGAACAACAGAAGTAGGAATTAAAAGAATTCATGACTAGAAGGATCGCACACTTGATTGCAAAACAAGAGAACATATCGAAGCTATTTAATACTAGATACCCATATGTCGAAGCTGCAAGAACATTAGAATACCAACAGAAGACTGAAGTACTTATCCCAAACAAAGAAGAGGTACTACCCCTGAATCCTAGGAAAGAATTTCAACAAGAAGAAGTAACTATGTTAAGAGAAGATAAGAATCAGAATGGAAAAAGGCATATTGAGACGAAGCTCACAAGAAAGAAGGCTAGAAAGCTAAGTAAGAAGAGAGCTAAGATTAAAAAGTTACAGAAAGTCCCAGAGGGAACCTCACAAAAGGAAAATTTGTAAAATTTGAGATTCATCGGGATATCAGAATAGCGACATGTGGCAATTCACCATGGCGAAGTGCTTCGAATGGATAGAAAACCATTTATGGCCAGCCAGCTCACCATCCGACCATTGAGACCGTGCCATAACGGATAGAACCGAGTTAAAGAAGACCTCATACCCATTGCAAGCGACCCATTGTTGAGTTACCTATTTATCCCATTGCACCACGCACCGAGAACACTTTTGCTAATTGATAATTTGAGCCAACAAACTAAGGCGAGTTTATACAATGATTGTTGCGCTCTTGCTCTCTATCTCACTACTGTGTCTAATTTATTTTATGAACCTAAGATTGTTAACCCTGAGCGTGTATGTTGGACAAGTTGAGTGCTGCAGAAAGAGTTGTTGAGGAATTTTTGATCGACTTGATGATTGAAAGATTCATGTCGGAGAGAGGATTATTCACAAGTGTACAAGCATCATCCATGAGAGGACTACCAGCCTCTCCATCAATTGCTCGAGTTGGACCATCCCAGCCATCAGATGAGAAGCGAACTAAGCACAGGGATGATCTCGTGAATGCTAAGTTGATTCCGAGGAAATTACCTACTTATATACCACCTTTGAGCGGTGTTGTAAATTGCAATAGCGTACCTAGAGATTTTGAGTACGCCTTGGTCACTACCTCCCGAAGGGGGTACGTGCAGTTTGCACAGACTAAGAAAATATTGCAATGTTGAAGTTTAGCGACTTCAACCTTGGTGACAGAAAGTTCTACAACATGCTCTCCCCACATAAGTACCTGACCAGAAGAAAGGAAAAGAATTCAAAGATCGTCCCTCAATCATGGACCCATAACCTCGTGCAGTCCACCCTGCTGAATGTTATGAAGATTCTGTACTTTGGACGATACTAGGAGGTGAATGCATGTGTCAAATTGTTGTTGTCTTGTTACCATGGAGGTTATCTATGGTTAAACCATCACATAACAATGGATATGACGTTGATAAATTGGATCATCGGGCTTAGTATGTAAGGACTCGACCCACGGGATTTCTATCCTGGAAAATCCATGGACCGCACTCTCGTACAGAGGATCAAGGACACTTATGGAAATGTTGATAAGGGAACGTGAGGCTACAAGGTAGCTTCTATCTAGAGTGGTGCAGTGTGCCTCGCTTGTCAATTGATCGCAAGAAAGTTGGTACGCAATAATAGACCCACCCAAGTGACTGGTTTTGTAGTCGACCTCGCGGGGAAGTGTGCAGAGGGCCTACAAATGAATTGGGCGAAGTACCTGGTGAACCAATTATAACTTGACTGCAGAGAAGCCTAGGATCAAGGGTACAAATTTCACTTCAGCTGGCTATTGATCTTGATCGCTTTCATTTCCTGGGAGATACCGGAAGGTGCGACCTTCCTGGATATCAAGCCCTTTGAACCATTGGATGCGAATTTTAGCACACTATGGTATTCAAGTGACATGAATAAAAAGTGGCAGTCCAATGTTGTATTTCACGCATACTACAACCAGTTGAAGATAGCTATACAGCCTGATCCTCACATGATGCTGAACACTTTACACAGTTTCAGTCCATTGATGAAGTTCAGCGTGGACCGCCATTTCATTTACATCACAGTGCGCGTTGACGAGCAAAAGCAACAACTTCAGTCCTATTAAAAGATAACGGAGAAGGAATTGGAGGAGATCACCAAGGAATGGTCGGTAGACCTTCTCATTCCAGCAGACCATGTGGAGATATCCGATATAGACAGTCCAGAAACTATGCAGGATACACCCGGACCTAGCAAGACAAAGAAAACTGAAGAGGTTCAGGATTTAGACAATGCATATGTGAAGACTTCTTCCATATCACCAGAGAAAGGAGGTGATGACAGAGAGATAGATGGCATTGAAGTTGAACAGAAGAAAGGTGAGGTTACATCGCCTAGAGATGAGGATGACCCCTCAAAGAAAAGGAAGGATTCCCCCCCGAAGCCTTCCTCCCAAAAGAAATCGAAAGCTTCTATGACAAAAATGCAGACTATCCTCACCTCAGATGATTTCGATTTCATTACAACGGCCCTGAATGATGCTTCATTGGAGATAGAAGAGAAACAAGAGGCTAAGCAGAAAGTGATGTACAATAGAATTGAGATTGAGCTCCAAGGAGTACAACAAGCACTAAAGTCCATTCGCGTAGTCTCCACTGCGCCTCTTCCACTAGGAACACCAGAACTGGGAGATGAGCTAGCTCAACTCCACCAAATAGCTGATACAGTCAAAGATCACCTTCGAATGAGCACAAGAGGAAACAAAACAAGCCACCCAGGCTTTAGCACAAGTACAGGGAGTCCTAGAGAAATGCAGTACTCCAGAATGGGAAAATATTGCTCTCCAATAGAAGTGGGATGAAGAAAAAACACAGTTGCAACAAAGCAAGGAACAGTTGCTCATAGAGAAACTTGAAGTAAAGGAAATGGTCAATAGAGAACTTTGCTCTGTGATAGTCGTAGAAGTAAATACCGAAGAGAGAGTTCCACAATAGGTGGCACAACTTGAATAAGTGATCCAGAAGCTACAACAACACATCGCAGATTTGGAACTACACACTGTGCCCGAAATTCCACAAGAAATAAGGGGCCCAAAAGAAGCAACTGCTCACAACGCAGTTGAAAGACTAAAATCTCTTGCTCTGGAATGAAAACATCTGAGTAACCACAACACCCACACATATGAGAACCTCACCGAGAATCCATAATTGCAGGCACTGGAGTAGTAGCTCCAGGAAGCGAAGCAGCACACAGACACACTACAGGTGCAACTAAAGACTCTGTCGACCGTAGAAAGAATGAAGCGGTCTCAAGAGTAGTTCACTGCACAACAATAGATCCATACGATTCAAAGAAAATTTATGTAAGTCACTCAATGAATCCAACCAGTATAAGATAAGGCATGCCAATCATTCAAAGAGGTCGAGAGATGAGGAGCAGAGCTAGAATAGGTTGTCACCACAACAGAACAATGCCTAGAAGGGCCAGTGAATGACACAGTAATCCAGGATTTCACCGAGCAAGAGGTCATAGCACAACAACAGGTCGAAGAATCTCGAGCCAAGATCGAGGTGTTCGAGGCAGAACTAGTCAGACCAGAGTGACTCGGGACGGGTTATAGGTGAGTGTTGGGGGCCTTTTGGCCCTTGACCAAGTTTTGGTAGATTCTTGGTCATGTTGACCTATTTTGGACTTCGATAGCCTATCGAAGGAGGGGTGCAAGATGAAGTGGAGATCACAGGATCTCAGCCCCTTTTTGGGTTTTTGGGATTATGTAACGGGATTGGGATGTCGGCCC